>JAJMDG010000170.1:9809-25571 GCA_030565715.1 Hanseniaspora singularis (nom. inval.) | reverse complement strand
AAAAACAAAAATAAAATATTCACAATTGTAGGTTTTTTTTTGTTTTAATTAATTTTATAAATGAATAGATTAGTTAAAAGAATAGTAATTTTAAAATGAATTGTTATCTTAATATTACATCATTTTATTACACATCAATAACCTTTATTTAATAAAGAGAGAAAAAAAAAAAAAAAACTATAATTTATATTAACCCTTTTATTATGAATTTGTTTTACATAAACAATAGAAAAATATAAAAGGCATACGGCTGACTTTATTATTTGGTTGTCTCAATGTATATATTTTGATAACAAAATCTATTGATTGAAAAAAAAAAAAAATTAATCATGTTGATCTTAGAAAAAAAAATTTTCTATTTCAATATATATTTAAATAAAGTAAAATTAAAAAAAAAAACAACATAACTAGTTATAATAAAAAGTTAATAAATAAAAAAAATTTAATAATTTAATAACTAAAAATATTTCTATAAAACCTAAGACGTTATTATAATCATCAATTCTTGTATTATCACCATTCAAAATTTTATCATAATACGACTTAAATTAAAATGAGTGAAGAAGGTGAGGAACAATACATATCTATTCCGATTTCTATTGCTAGAAGAAATAGCAGATCCACACATACCAGAGGAGACAATTCACAAAATTATGGATCAACCATTCAAAGTTTAGACACAGAGTCATATTCTTCATCGACAATGCAAAATGTACACAGAAACAATACACCAAGTATGTCATTTATTGGATCATCACCGTTTAAAGGACCAAACTCGTTCAAAAGATTCCAATCTTCATACCAAAGAGCCAATAGTTTCAAATCTATTGAAATTAACATAGGAAAAGAAAGATCTTACTTTAATTCTAATGATACAGGTGCAGACGGTAAAGTGTATGATCAATTAATCGATTATGATACATTAGGTGCCAGTTTAAATGGTAGAAGAGTATCAATGGCTTTACCCACAAACAACACATTAGCACACAGAAAATCAAGAAGTAATTTATTACACAAACCGGTTAGTGGCGATAACCTTGCTTCAGTAGTTTCAAATCAAGATTCATTAAACAACGACCATAGAAATTTAAACAATCCATTGATAAATCCTGAATATAGCTCATTACAAATAACCTCATCAAACAACAATAATAAATTAAGTGATATTAACAGTATATTGATTCAAAAATTAAAAACTGATAATGCTAAAGAAGAAACAGTTATTAAAATTGTAGGTCAATCAACACAACCACAAACAATTTTCAATAGTGTTAATGTATTAATAGGTATTGGTGTTTTTGCATTACCATTAGGATTAAAATATTCAGGTTGGATTTTAGGTGTACCAATGTTATCAATCTTTGCTATTTCAACATTTTTCACTGCTGATTTACTTTCAAGATGTTTAGATACTGATCCATCTTTGATATCTTATGGTGATTTAGGTTATGCAAGTTTTGGAAAAACAGGAAGAGCTTTAATTTCTTTGTTATTCAGTCTTGATTTGTTAGGTGCAGGTGTTTCTTTGTTTATTTTATTTGGTGATTCTTTAAATGCATTATTTCCAAATATAAGTGTTACTACTTTTAAAGTGTATGGATTCTTTTTGATTTGCCCATTAAGTTTTGTTCCTTTAAGTATTCTTTCTAATGTTTCTTTGTTAGGTATTGGTTCTACTATAGGGACTATATTTTTGATTATAACATGTGGTATTTGGAAGCAAAGCTCACCAGGCTCTTTAATAAGCCCAAGTGCTACAACTTCATTATGGCCAGAAAACTTCCATGATTTTTGTTTATCTATAGGGTTATTAAGTGCATGCTGGGGTGGCCATGCAATTTTCCCTAATTTAAAAAATGATATGAGACATCCTAAAGCTTTTAAAAATTGTTTGAAATATACTTATTTAATTACATCCTTAGCTGATATCGGTACTGCTGTTATAGGATATTTAATGTTTGGATCTGGTGTTGATAATGAAGTCACTAAGAATTTATTAAACACACAAGGGTACCCAAGTTTTGTTTATTACACTATATCTGGTTTAATGTCATTGATTCCTATTGCAAAAACACCATTAAATTGCTTACCAATTGTATCTATTTTAGATATCATAACTGGTGTTAAAGCGGATAATACTATTGACTCTAAAGAAGATTTAGAAGAAGATGATCTTGCTATTGAAAGTGAAGATGAAGAGGATCTTTTAACTACTAGAAGTTTACCTAACTTTGACGAAAAAGACAACAAGAGTGATTTACAAAATATTATTTCAATCTTTAATAAATTATTTGTTAATGGATTATTTTTGGTTACTTCTATCATTTTCCCTGAATTTGATAAAATCTTAGCATTATTAGGTGCTGGTTTATGTTTCTTAATTTGCTTTATTTTACCTTGTATGTTTTATATGAGAATGTGCCATGACACAATTAAACCTTGGGAAGTTGTTTTGTGTAAGTTTATTATTTTTGTTTCAATAATTCTTTCTGTATTAGGTGTTGGTGCTACTTTGGTTTAATTATTCTTATTTATTAAAATTTTACATTAACTATTATATATTTTATAAAAAATCACGTGTATAAATTTCTTTTTTTATTCTCATTAAATATTATTAATATAGATTTATTTTCTAATAAAATAAATATTATGATGTAAAAAAAAAAATAAATAGAATTTAAAAAAAAAAAAAAGTAAATAAATAAATCAAAGAAAGTTTTCCTCTTTTGGAAATCATATAGTATTATAACTATACAATTTTTTTTTCAAAAAAAGAAAAATAAATTAAAAAGAAAAAAAAAAAAGTAAAATAAAGTTTAAGAGAGAAAAAAAAAAAAAAGGAACAATTAATATACTAAGACCTAGCAAAGTGCATTTAAAATAAGTAAGAAAATGAGTTTGAGATCAATTCATGATATAATTACTTCTGATGAAAATGATAACAAGCCTAGTGAACTTTTATCATTGCTATCAGCTGATAATTTCAATGATTTAAATACTGATGTGATTAAATCACAAATTGATGAATTCTTAAGAATACAAAAATCTATGTTTAAAAATAAATCTCCTATAGAATCTTTAATTACAGAAGGTTTAGATTGTAATCAAATTTTTGAACAATATAATATAATGCTTCAAGTTTTAGGACCAAAGGTGTTAAATGACGTCAAAGAAATTTCTGCTGTTTTAAATGATGTTTCAGAAGAAGATTCAGAAGAGGAAGAGTCAGAAGATGCTTTAGAAGATAACCAAGCGGAAGAAGATAATGAAGAGTTGAGTGAAGAAGATTCAGAAGCTGATGATTCTAATGAAGAATTCCATTCTGCGTTAGAATTAAATGAAAGTATTGCCATGAATGACGAAGATGAAGAACAAGAAAGTGAAGAACACAATGGAGAAGAAGAGGAAGAAGAAAGTGAAGAAGGAGAAGAAAATACTGAAAAAGACATGTTCTTTGATGCAAACTCTTTCTTACAAAAATTAGATGAAGCTGACGAAAAGGGTATTGATATTCTTGATAATGGGGAAGAAGAAGACGAAGAAGACATTGATTTCTTTGGTGATATACCATCTGAAGAAGAAGAAGAAGCTGAATACTATAACGATTTCTTTGATGCACCAGAAAACAAGAATAATAAAAAAACCAAAACCAAAGCTAAAGCTGAAACAGCCCAATATTCAGATGATGAAATGGACGATGTTATGAATAGTATTAGAAAAGACTTGTTTTCAGACAATGAAGAAGAAGAAGAGATTTCTGAAAGTGATAATGAAGAAACACCATTGAAAAAGAATGAGTTATCATCACATGAACGTCAACAATTAGAAATCCAAAGACAAATTCAACAATTAGAACAAGATGCAGTTAAAGATAAACATTGGGGTATGAAGGGTGAATCATCAGCTAGATCTAGACCAAAAGACTCTTTAGTAGAAGAAGAAGTTGAACTTGAATTTGAATCAAATGCCAAGAGTGTTCCTGTGATGACCACAGAAGCTATAGAATCAATTGAAGAAATAATTAAAAGAAGAATTAAAGCTATGGAGTTTGATGATTTGGAAAGAAGAATTATTAACAATACTATGAAGTTCAGAAAACCAAGGGAAGAAGTATCACAAGTTAAATCAAAGCAATCATTAGCTGATCAATATAAGAAAGCAGATGACGAAGCAAATGTTGATGAAGAATTTGAAGAATCTGAAGAATTAAAGACAAAGCATAGTGAAATTGAAACTTTATTCAACGATGTTATGTATACATTAAATGCATTATCTTCAGCACACTTTACACCAAAGCCAATATCAAAGGATTTGGAAGTCAGAGTAGAAGCTTCTACCATAACTATGGAAGACCAACAACCATTAATTCAAAATGCTGAATCTTCCTTAGCACCACAAGAAATATATCAAAATAAAGGTAAGAATAAACTTAATGAAAATGAAATTGTGCTTAAGAATGGTTTAAGTATATCTAAAGAAGAAATGTCAAAAGAAGATAAACAAAAATTCAGAAGATCTCTTAAGAGAAAGAGATCTAAATTATATAAGGATAAAGAAGAAAAATCTGCTAATAAGAAGAGCAAGATTGATGAGTCTTTAGATATCTTAAAGAGCAATAACAAACACATTACTGTTGTTGGAAAAGATGGTAAACATACTGATACAAAGGGTAATGCCAAGAAGATTAATAAAGGTGGTGATTCTGAAAATAAATTAATTGGTAACTTTAAATTATAAACTTTAAATACATTTATATAATTTATAAAGAAAATAAATAAATAACATTTTAGAAAACTTTTACTATCATTATAATTTATATATATATAACATGATTATGGCTTGTTTCTATTATTTCTATGCATTAAACCTTTCATAGCTTTGGAAACTGATTTATAACATGAAGTTTCAACTAAAGCTATATCCCAGTTAACAACATCATCGATATTACATAAGTCCATTTCCATACCTTCACCAGTAAGCTTTTGATAACCATTTTCATCATATTTCTTATTATCAGAAAGCTCCAATAACCATTGTGAATATCTTTGACCATTGATTATACTGTAGTTAGCAATAAGTTCCTTAGTATCATACATACCATGACATTCAGAATACTTGTTATGTAAAAATTCTAAGAATTTTAAAATAGCTAATGAAGTCTTTTCTGGTGTTTGCAAAACAAAAGAATGTAATTGTTTATTGAATATCTTTGCTCTATGTAGGGTTGAGTTTTTAGTTTTAAAGAAAACAAAATCTAATGATTTTAATAATAATTCAGATGTTGTTGATGTATTAATTTTAATTTTATAATTGCTTAAAAATTCAGTCGTTACATCATCATTAATAGTAGTGTTGTATGGTGTGTTGGAAAATGGTGATGGTGTATTAGTTTCTAAATTAGGATCAACAGATAAAATTGGAAGAAGTTTATAAAGTTCATTAATGAAAAATGATAAATCCATTTGGAATTTCAACCCTAAATGGTTAGTAACCAATGTAAATGCTGTTACTATACATAACAAAATCAATCTACCGTTTAATGTAGTACCTGATCTTTCATTTTCACCAAATACATCATCATCATTTATATCCATAATAATTTCCTTTAAAATATCTAAGAAATCACCTAATAAATCAAAGTTTGCCATATGTCCAAATTTAGCCAAACCTTCTAAAACAACACCAATTAGATTAGTTAAAGTTTCTTTATTCTTTAAAATTGTTAAGTATAATTGAAGAGTTAGTTTTAATATCTCTGATTGATTTTTTTCTCTTTCTTCTTCTGTGACTGCTTGCTCAGCTTTCATCATATCTTGTTCAATTTCCTTTAATTCTTTTCTAATCTTTCTTTGTTTTTTAGATAAATGCACTCTATCTTTCTTTTTGATTTTTACTGTATCATCGTTTTTTTCGGATTCTGGAATATAATCTTCTAATATATCCATTTTCAATAATATCAATAAGGTATATTCGTAACATCTATAATTTCTTAACTTCAATAATTTATTTAAGTTTCTTAAGATCAATAAAGTATATTGCCCTTCATAATCTTCATATAAAATTTCTTGTAATTCTTTAAGAATTTTAAAGTAATATTCATCAGATTCTGCTTTTGCTTGTGATGAAACTAATGCAACTCTTTTAATTGCTAGTTTAAAGATTTCTGTATTTCCATTGAAATGTTTAAAATTCTTAATAAGTTCACAAATAGCTAATCCACTAATTTTATGGAATACTGGATTAATTACTTCACCTTTCTTAGTAGTTTTAGTTAAACCTTCAATTGTTTCAATATATTGTAAATAACATGCTACTAAGTTATCTTCAAAACTTCTGAGTTTCTTAACTTCTTTAGTTTGCTTTTCAAGTTTTTCTTTAGCTGTCAATGCTCTTATTTTATAACCTGGAATAATCGCTTTAAACAATGGAATTAATGCTAATGTAGAAAATTTAAATGTATTTATATTTTTAGACTTTGTCATCTTAACTAATCTAGTAAGTTGACTTAAAGAATCTTCTGGCATTTCCATTACTGCATTAACAAGTTTAGCAATTTCTTCTTTTAATTCAAGGATAGATTCAACTGTATCAACATGTACTGGCTCTTCTTCTACTTCATTATTATTAGTTTCTTCTTCACTTTCACTAATTTCTTCTTCAGAAGGTTCTTCTTTTTTAGTCTTTGATTCGATCTTTTGCTTTTTTACTTGACTTTTAGCTTTTACCACCTTACCGTTAACTTTAATAGGTAATGCCATGCTTTCTTCTGCATCATTTTCTAAATTGTAGTTTAATTCTCTTGGACCATATTCTTTTTCTTCTTCATCTTCATAAGTTGTTCTTTTTCTTCTACTTGTTTTTTTCATAGCATTTTCTTCATTAATGATTTTATCAACGGATGCTAAGTTTTGTTCTAATATAGCTTCCATATCATCATCTCTAAATGTTGAACTATTAAATAATGAACTTTCTTGTAATTTATTTGATTCTTCAGTTCTTTTTTGAATCTTTTTTTCTTTTTTAGATCCTACTTTACGCTTACTAATAGTACTCATTTTAGGTTTAAGTATATCTAATAGTAGTTTTGGTTTTAATTAATTTTTATTTCAAAATCAATTGTTTAAGACTTATCTTTAATTTTCAAAATAATAACTGTTAATATGAATTTTTACTAAGTTTTATTTTTATGTGCATATTCTTTATATTATTAGTTAGTAAGAAAAAAAAATTGCCGAAATAGGAAACATTAAAAATCATTTAGCAAATATATGAGATCTGTAAATGGTAAGAACAGCAATTAAAAAAAAAAAAGTTATTAACAAATCAAAAAAGAAATTTTAAAATTTAGCTTTTATGTTTATATGAAAAAAATAAAACTATTCAGCATATTAAAAAAAACGTGTGTTATAATTTAAACTATATAAATTTTGCTTATTAAAAAAAAAAAAGAAGTGTTATCGTTATCAAATATTTATACAAGCTTAATTAACAACAGGTTTAATCATAACAGATATGGTTATAGGTTTTTTTAAATTAATACCTGATTCTAAACTTATTCCATCTTTACCACCTGTGCTACTGTTATTAACTGGAATATGAAATCTTTTAATTTCTTCATAATTATGACGATCTTTATAATATTCGTATAGATTATGCTCAACTATAATTTTTACAATATAATTATCTACTTGAGATAATTTTGCAAAATGGTTTTCTAAAAACGGTAAAATAGCAGTCCCTAGTCTTGGTAGAAATGTTGTAAAACATGTTGGTTCAATTGATATTCCATCTGAATACTCGTTATTTGGTTTAAACCCAATAGTTGCTTTAATTTCAGAATTCTCTAAAACTATGCTGTCATTATGTTTTTCTTCGATATAAAATAATTCGTATTCATTGACAATCTCTTTTTTTATGTTTACAATTTCTAATAATGAATTATAACAACCACTTTTCTCTAAGAACAGATAGAGATAACACTTATCCTGGTGTTTTATAAATTCAACATCTTGAGCAAAAGTTTCAACACTTTGAATTCTGCAAGAATCAAAGGTTCCAAATTTAACAGTATTTCTACTATAACCTTCATTTATTCTTTCAACTATTGCTGTTTGAATATTTTTAGAAAGTTTGAATAGATCTAATCCATTGATTAAAACAAAAAAATATTTATCTGAAGGGTAGGCATTCATATTTGTTATAGATAAAAGAATAAAGTAATAAAAAATAAAAACTATTATTAGTTTTTTAATGGTTTTTATTTATTATTTCTATAATGTTATTAATTATTTAAATTTCTATAAATCTTTAAATATATAATTTGTTTATTTTAATAAGAGTTAGAATTAAATTAAGCGAAAAAATTACCGTTTTTTTTATTAATTTTTTTTTTTTTTTTTGATTTAATCAAATTTAGGTTCTTAATTGCGTAAATATGCTTTTAAAAAATATACACCGATCTTTAAATTTTTTCTAGAACATCGTTTAAAACATCATTTCTCATGGAAATTAAGAAATCTACTTTTCCATTATTTTCAAGCTCAATTAATTCACCATAAGCAACAAATCTTTTGTTTAATTTTTTAACTTCTGACTGTGTCAATAAACCTTTTTTAAAGAATCCATCTTTAACATAATTAGCTAAATCCAAATTCTTATTGATCATTAGACATAAGATAACAGTTTCAACAAGCTCAAAAAGGTTTCCATTCTTTATATGAACTTCAACATTATTATTAAATAAGTTTAATACCTTTCCAATAACTTCTTCTGAATTTTCAATAAACATGTATGTTAACATTGAAGTTCTAATACACTTTGATTGTAGTTCAAAATCATCTTTCATTAAGTTTACAACTTCATTGCTTTTTTTAGTGAATTTTTCAACATCCTCTTTTTCTTTTAATTCTACAACCCTATAACAATGCTCAAAGAAGTTTTCAAACATCAATGGTAATCCATTTAGTGAGGAAAGATCGGTTTCTCCTGACAAGATAAATTTAAATCTTGCAATGTTTTCATTTATCTTACTATTATCATATTTTTCAATAAAATTTGTTTCTGCCAACTTTAAAAAGTCTTCAAAAACATTTAATTCTTTGAAATTTTCAATACCTTCTGTTAACTTTAATTGTTTTTCAATAATGTTTTTACTTATTTCTATGGAATCATATGACAAAGTTTCTTCTGTTGAAATTTTTATGATCGGGCCGAATTTTTTTGTAATATCGGATAATTTTTTTATCAACTCTAATTTATTAGCTTCATCAGAAATTTCAAATTTATATTTTGATGTTAAATATTCTTGTAATGGGGTGGCAATTTCAATTTCTTCTGATGGAATAAATGAGAATTCATTATATTCAACTTTTTGTAATTTAAGTTTATTTAAAAATTGGCTTAATAAGGTGGTTGAATAAGTTTTAATAAGTTCTTGATAAATGTTATTTAATATTTCATTTGACATATACTCATTTATGGATTTAGGTGTTAAGTTTATAAACAAATATGTAATTTTACTTAATTGAATTAATAGATCTTGCCCTTCTAGTTTATTCAATTGCTCCATAAACTTTTTAATCAAATCTAATAAAATCACATTATCATCAGTAGAAAGATTCAGATTAATAAATTTATTTGATTCCAATAAAACCTCTAAATATTCAAAATCAGAGTATCTTCTAGCTGGGTTATTCTTAACTAATTGTAAGATAGAAGCCTTTGGAACAGTTAAATTTTCTTCTTGCAACTTTAATTCATCTATAAGTCTAGATAAAATATGATCTGAAATTCCAAATTCATGTGGTGCTGTTTTAATAAGTAAAAATTGATAAAATTCAATTAATTCATCTTTTTTAAACCCATCTAATTTTGGTTGTATTACATTATAAAATAATTCAGCTAATGTTGATATATTTTTAATTTCTGATAAATCGTAATTGTTAATTTCCTTTGGTAATAATTTATGGTTTAAAATAGATTGTTTTGTCTCTAATAAACTATTGAATCTTTTGGCATTGCTTAATGTTAAAAGTTTTGTACTTTTAAAACTTGAAATAATATTTCTTTTGGAAAACATATTAATTTTTTTAAATAAAAATTTATTTTTGGTTCTTGTTATCATTTTTTATTTTTTCAAATATTCAGTCATATACATTTATATATTTATGAAAAATCCACATTAATGCAAGAAAAAAAAAAAAAAAAGTAAAAAAACTTAAATAGAACACTTATATTTTTATAATAAGTGCCTCACCGGATTTAAGAAAATTAATATAAGGTTTTATTTAAAATTATTTACTTTTTTATAGTATATGTATCAAATATATATTTAGGTATATAATAATAATTTAAATTTTTTAGTTAGCAATATTTTATAATAATGATTTATTATAATAAAATTGGAATTAAGTACACAAAGATAGTTCTGAAATAAGGTAACATGGCTTTACCAGCAGAGTTTTCGAATGAATCTATATTTGCGGTGGATAAGATTTCAGTTGATGAAGTAGCAGTTATAGCGGTCTTAGTAGATCCATAAAGCTTTGTATCTGTAGCTGAACTTGAGGTTAAAGCATATGATATGTAATCACTTGTAGATAATGTTGGAATTGAACTTTGGGTGACAAAAGTGCCATCTAAAGTACTAGAGTTGGGCTGTAAAGAGCTATAGCCAGAGTTTGTTTTAGTTAATGAATTTGATTCAATTATTTGTGAATTTGGTATTGGGCTAGTTGAATTATATGAAATTAATCCAGTAGTAGATGATTCTAAGCTTGGTGGTAAAGAGATAGTAGTAGATGATTCTAAGTTTAGTGGTGAAGAGACAATGGTGGATGATTCTAAACCTGGAGATGAAGAGACAATAGTGGATGATTCTAAGTCAGAAGGAAAGGAAGTTGCACTTGATATACTTAAGCTAGAAGAAACAAAATCAGAGGTAGACAATTCTAAACTAGGTGAAGCAGATGTAGTACTTATGGTGCCTGAATTAGAATTAACAGAAGTTTTAGATTCAATGCCTTGATCATGAGAAAATATATCAGTTAGAGTAGAAATTGGTGTTACTGTTGTTAAAATTGTTTGTGAAAATGTTAAAATTGTAGGAATAGTGATTGTATTTGTTGTTCCTACAGTTATATTGTAAGTTGTAATATGTGTAATTGTCGTATCTGTTTCCAAAGTTGACGTTATGTTTAATTCTGTTACAAAAGTATTTGTTAAAGTATTTGTAATAGTTTCGGTTATTGGTGTAGAGACAGTTATTAATGATGATCCTGTATAAGTGTACGTGATGGTTGTGTTTAAATTTGAAATAATAGTGGTGGTATCGTATGTAAATGTTGAAACATATGATGTAAATGTTGTAGTATACTTTTCTATTGTTGTTTGTGTTGTTGTAAAGCTAGTTGTTGTTTCGATGTTTGTAGTAATAGTGGACTCTTTAGTTTTAGTTTCTGTCGTTGGAACAATTACAGTATCGGTTGTAATTGATGTGGATGTTGCAGTCGACAAAGTAATCAAAGTGGAGGTAGAGGTAGAAGTCGCGGTTGATAATGTGGTTGTAGTAGAAATAGAGGTATCTGTGGTGGTTGATAGAGTGGTTGTGGTAGAGGTAGATGATAAAGTGGTGGTGGAGATAGAAGTATTTGTGGCGGTTGACAATGTGGTTGTGGTTGTGGTCGAGATAGAGGTATCTGTAGTAGTTGATAAGGTGGTTGTGGTGGAGGTAGAAGTTGCGGTTGATAATGTGGTTGTAGTAGAGATGGAAGTATCTGTAGCGGTTGATAAGGTGGTTGTGGTAGTTGTAGAAGAGGAAGTAGTAGTAGATATAGTCGTTGAAGTGCTTGTTGAAGTAGTTGTAATAACAGGTGATGGTGTTTCAATATGATAGATAGTTGTAACAGTAATTCCTTCTGAGCCCGTAACAGTAGTAGTGACAGTCAAAAAGGTACTAAAAGTAGATCCTAGTGTTGTTGTAAAAGAAGTGACATCTGTGCTAGGGATTTCAACATAGTAAATAGTACTTACAGTTTCTGTATTATTGACTGTTGTTGTGAATTGTGTTGTTGAATGTGTAGTTGGAAAAGAGCCTGTCCAGAATCCATCTGTTGTTGTGGACGTTTTGGTAACTATAGGATTAGATGATGGAACAAAAATGGTAATCGAAATAGTTTTTGTATTAAATATATCTGTTGTTGGTGGAATTGAGGTTGTAGATGAAGAAGTAGCACTATCCCATGTACTTGTTGTGCTATAAGTTTCATAAACCTCAGTGGCATATCCGCTGTTGACGGAATTATAAATACTTAAAACTTGCATTATAGCCCACGTTTCAACAGTGGTGACTGTACCAGAAGCACATGTGACACCACCAAAATGAGAAAATGAGTAAAGACTAGCTTCTAAGCCGGTAGTAGCAACAGCAGCACCTCCAAACATATAATAACTCCCTGTAGCAGCAGCTGATGGTACATCCAAGAGTACTTGTGTTGCAACTACATTATCTGAGTTACGAGTTTTTTGAATATTAGTAGCTATTGTTGGATTAATTGTATTACCAATAGAATTCCAATTGTTTAAATCAGTTGGATTGGCTGTGTAAGAGTATTGTGCATTAGTTGGTAAAGACATAGCTGTATCATAAATAATTCTATATTTAGCAGAAACAAAAGAATAACCGTCTTGGCAGGTTGGATAAACTGATGCAAATAATTCAACGACTGGAACATTGGTGTCAGTATTAAAAACGTTTTCATTATTAACCCACGCGACTTCAGCATCAAAATCATAAATAGGTGTAGTAGTTGGTGTTTGTGTTGCAAATGACAAAGACACACTTGATGTTTCAGTGACTACTGGACCATCTCCAAAAACATTTGTAGCTAATGTACCTGCAACTGTAATTCCTAATGAATTTACTCCAGGTGTAACGTAGCTGATTGAATCTGGTGTTCCATAAATATAGAAATCATTCCCTTTAATAAAAGTTACATATAATGTTAGATACATGCTTAAAGTTTCATTTTCTGGAATAGTAAAATCTCTTGAAGCGGAGAATGTTACTTTTGTTCCTTGACCAAAGTTATCACCGTTAGATGAAGAAGATAAGAAATCGGAGTTTGACTCAAAAATTAAACTTCCATCGTTTTTTAAATATACTGGTATAGTGTTATTATTAAAAGGCATTGAAATATGGTGCACATTGTCCAATTCAAGGACTAATGTATTTCCTTCAAAAAATTGCATATAACCGTATAAATTTAAATCTAAGTCTAATTTATACAACTCCGCACCCTCAATATCAGATACTTGAGTATATGTAGCTTTTTCAATACTCAAAGAAGCAGCGTTTGATACAATTGATAAAATCAATAAACAAATAAATTTTAATAATATCATTTTAGTATTATTCTTTGGTTTTGATTTATTTATTCTTGTAATTATAATATATCTTATTCTTAAACATTTTCAGAATATATATTTTTAAAATTATAGATTAAACAAGTGTGTATTTATATATCTCAATGTAAAAGTTTTTACAACTATTTGTTTGTTTATTATGTTTTTTTAAAAAAGAGTGTGTTATTTATTATTTTGTGGGTTTTTGAATAACTCTTTTTTAATTAATAGAAAACATTAATTAAATAAATTAAACTTTTCCTTTATTATTATTGTTTTTTTTCTTTGCAGAACAATAAAACTTTTAATTAATGGCATTATATTTTTCCTAAATAGGACCATAATGTGGATTTAAACTAAAATATTGTTAATTAAATTGTATTTAAATCCAAAAAAAATATTTTTTAATAAATTTAAAACAAAATCAATATAGTTAACTATCAAATCTTTTTTTTTTCCACTTTTAGACAGCAATGTATTTATTATTTAACAAAAAGGTTATATATTTTATAAAGTAGTAAATATAATCATTTTTTCAAATAAGATGAAGGTATTAATTGTACAATTATTAATTTTTTTTTGCAATCTTTTTAGGGACTTTGAAAGATACGCAATACATTGGCTTACATGGAGCAACTCTTCTAACTTCGTGGAAATGACAGTCATCAAATAGTAAAATATCATTATCTTCAGGAAGATCAAATTGTTTCAAAATTCTTTTATAGACTCTGTATTGAATCTCTCTATCTGTTATCTCTTCATCTTGTCCATACTTTTCAAAGCAATGTACATGTACCCATGGTAAAATAGTAATTTCATCATCTCTTAAATTATTGAATATACCTTCAAAATTGTGTAAAAATTCAATAGCAGAATCAGGTAAATTCATAACAAAGTGATTAGGAAGCTTAGGAATATCAATAGTTTTTTCTTCCACAACTCTCTTTTTTTGTTCATTTTTAACAACACTTTTGATAATTAATTGTGATTTTTCATTATAACACTCTCTTTTTCTAAAATCTTCTACATATTCCAAAACATTCTTTATCACATTTCCACCATCTTCATTCAAACATTGTACATACTTGGAGACACCGTTATTATCAACATTCTTTTTCATATATTCAAAACTATTTGGATTTAAATCATTACTAATCACAAATACACCCTTTTTACCACTAGGACAACTAAATGGACCAACACCTGCCATGACATCAACAACTAATTCATTTGGTTTAAAAGTATTAATCAATCTTTCATGCTCAGTGTGTAATCTAGAGTTCCAGTATACTTTTGAAAAATCTAATTCAAAATTACAGTTAGATTCTTTATGTTGACATTTGAAGAAATCCTTAAAACTTTCATCTTTATCTAAGTCTTCAGAACTTGAAGTTTTTGGGAAAGGTTGAATTCTTGAAGCTAAAACCTCCATAGTAAAGGTTCTAAAAGTAGTATCGATGGTTTTTAATTTGTTAACAACTTTATTTAATTGCGGATTTTTATCTAGTATTATTTGACCAATTAAAAATCTAATACTATCAAAGTATGATCTAATGTTCATATGGCCAATATCACCTGTAGTTGTAAAGGAAACTGGCGTATTTAAAATATCATCATTATGTTTAATGTTATATTTTAATAGTAATTGTGGTAATACTACATCCATAACATCGTTAAATGTCCAGTAATCATATGAAAATGGTATTTCATGAGTTGAAAAATTTTCTACAACATTTTTCATCGTGCTTTCATCTTTTAAAAAACTTTTAAATTCACTGCTTAAATCTTCAAAAGATTTATTCCAAGGTGATAATATTATAAATTTTTCCTTCTTTTCTTTATCAAAATAAACACTACCTGTACCTGGAAGCTTTAAAATATCTCCTGTAGATACAAACTTTTTCAACATGGTGTTTAGTAGTTTAGGATTACTGATTGGAATAGATTTACATAGCAGTTTCAATTCAAAAAGTTCTTTTTTATTTTCGATATCAATTATTTCCTCACTTTCATTGTATTTGAATTTTATATTATCTGTTATATAGGTCTTTGGTAAACTAACACTTAGAATAGGTAATTTCCCATCTTTTACTATTTGTTTATCAAAATTAACGTATTCTGTTTTTTGTAAAGAACTCATATTTCTCTTTAAGTTTAGTGTTGTGATTGATATAATTTTTTTAAAAATTGTAAACATAAAACAATATTTAGATATGTTTATAAAGAATAATAATAGTATCAAACAGTAATAAAATATAACTCCTGGTTTGTATATTATCTAATTCTTTTCAATTTTAGTTCATTAAATAGATGAAAAGGTATGATAATGTTTTTTTTTTTTTTTTTTTTTTTTTTTTTTTT
>JAJMDG010000169.1:0-29203 GCA_030565715.1 Hanseniaspora singularis (nom. inval.) | reverse complement strand
ATCCGGGTAAGACCTCATTAATTTTCTTCTTTCACGGTTTTATAGTGTAGTGGTTATCACTTTCGGTTTTGATCCGAACAACCCCGGTTCGAATCCGGGTAAGACCTCATTAATTTTCTTCTTTCACGGTTTTATAGTGTAGTGGTTATCACTTTCGGTTTTGATCCGAACAACCCCGGTTCGAATCCGGGTAAGACCTAATTTTTTTGTATTTATCATTGAATTATTGGCTATTAAGCGCGATTCTTCTTTTTTTTTTTTGTAGATTTCAAATACAATGTTTTTAATGAGCATAAATATTCTAAATTTATTACTAATATTAATACAGTTATTCAAATGATAATAATAATAATATTTTTTAAATTAAAAAAGTATATAGATATATGCAAGGATTAATTTAAATAAACATGTTAAAAATGTTTAAAGTGTATTTTACAGCAGTGTATATGACTAAAACAAATATAATGTTAAACATTAAATAGACAACACCAGAGTCAAACATTGGAAGAAGTTGACAAGGAAAATGACCAACATATAACCAACCTATCTTTCTTAAAATTTGTAAAGCGTCTTTATAGCTTCTTTTAATTAAATTATGATTTAATGCTATATCATCGCAGTGCTTCTTTTTATCTGTTTGTATGTTTAGATATTTGATACTTATATCGCTAATTTGAAAGGTGCTACTACTTTCCATTTTATATTTTAATATATAGATTTATAGATGTGTTAAAATTAATAAATTGTCTTACCAGGTTCAATATTATTATTTTTTCAATTATTATTTGTTGATATAATATTGTAAATTGCTCCTGATTTTATTTCAGAAATAAAGTCAAAAGAAAAAAAAAAAAATTGTATAATATACAATTTCTTAAAAATAAAAAACAAAAAAAATTCGTATAAGTACATAACGTGGTCGGGCTTTAAAATAAGTACATAAAAAAAACATTAAAGTTATAGAGATAAAAATCGTATTAACATTAATTAAAAAAAAACATTCATCTGCTTAAATTGAAAATTCAAATCGTATACTTATGAAATAAATAAATCTTGAGTTTTAAAAGATTCTAATTACTATGTTTATATATTCATTTAAAATCCTCTAGAAAATTTTCCAAATAAACTTTTTCTTTTTTCTTGTCTTGAAGATGAACCACTTTTTTCAGTTTTAAGTGTTTCTTTGTTGTTTGTTTTTAGATTATCAGTGGTACTTTCCATTTCGCTATTACCATCATCTTGTGTATTTATAGATGATGCCTTTTTTACCTCTCTTTCAAAATCCAGAGACCTTCTAATTTTTCCAATAGGTGTGCTTGATCCAGATACAACTTTATGATGATAATTTAATAATTTACTTTTCTTTTGAATAGATTCTGTATCTATAACATCTAAAGATTCTTGTGAATCATTTAAGTCAATATCTTCAATAAATATATCTCTTCTAAAATCTAATGATCTTCTAGCTGGTTTATTTACATTAGTATTAGTTTCCTTAAATAAATCTTTTTCACCATTACTATTTGATGCATTCGAACTATTGGTTAAATTCATATCAGTATACATTAGCTGTAATTTCTTAATACCTATTTCTTTATTATTTGTTTCTGCGGGATTTAATTCTTGACTGCTGAAAGTACTTTCACCCTCTGTGGTAGTCAATGACTCTTCATCCAAATTACTACGGGTTTTTAATATTTTAGAAATAGTAGCTGCATTTATAGTTTTATTATTGCTAGAATTACTTTCATTAATGTCAATATCAGAAAAATCAATTAAATCTTTAACATCAATGTTACCATTGTAATAAGGTTCATTGTTTACAACAGTTCCTGTTATAAAGGGAGATTTGTTACCTGAATTATTTCCGCTACTACCACTGCCACTACTACTAGTGTTAAGATTCTGTAAATCATTATTTAATTTAATATTTGGCACTGTTTTTTGAGAAAAAGCAGTATCCATATTATGACTATTTGTATTCTGTGATGATTTTGAATTCACTTTTATCTTGTCTTTAGAATCAGTAGTAGTAGAAGAAGAAGAAGAAGAAGAAAAAAATTCATTTCTTGGTTGATTAGATGGAATAATATTTGTATAGTTTTCCGTTTTATTAACATTATTAGAGCCTATATCCGTTGAGCTACTTGCAGCAGCAGCCGCAGCAGCAGCGGCCATTTTTGGAAATGGATTGTTAGATTTATATTTTTTAACAGGTATATCTTGTTTAATGTTTGAATTGTTATTATTATTATTGATAGCTGATAAACTTTTTTTATCTAATGAGTCAGATGATTCCTTAGAATCTTTGTAAGTTTTAGGCTTTTCAACATCAGAAAAACCATAGGAGCTCTTCTCAGTAGCATTTGCTATTATTTTACTATCAGCGTTATGTATACTATCGCTATTTCTAATTACCAATTCGTCTAATTCATTAATGCTTGGAAATTTCTTGTTAATGTCATCCTCTTCTAAATACTTATTACTTTCTTCATCATAGATATCCGTGTAGTTAAGGAAATGCAGGTTTGTCCCTTTTTTTTCGTCTCCGGTTATTTGATTTGACAATGGATCAACCTTCAAATCATTTTCAATTTTAGATACCTCTTTTTTAGTACCATTAGCATCATGATTAATGACAGAAACTTTTTGACTTTTTGTAAGTGTTTCTGTTGTAGAGACACTGTTTTGATTTTTTATATACTCATCTGTTGCTATATTGCCGTTGTCATTTGAGACACGTTGACTGGACTGGGATGGTGTTTTCATGCCCGGGTTGTATGGTTGCTTAGGACCAATTTCATATAAGTTTAAATACATGTATTCGTCAATAACTTTTTTTTGTTGGTAATTAGTAACAATATTGAACTGAAGGTTTTGTAAATATGCTTGATAAGAGGCATATTTATTAAAATTATATGCACCTTGATGATAGATATCAACAATTTCAGAAGGTATTGGTTGTGAGTTTCCTTTTAACATAGAATGTATTTCTAAATAAACTTGGTATATGTTAGGTCTCAATGATGGATTTTCACTTAACATAATAACTATTAAATTTGTTAAATTTGGTGAAAATTTATTTTGAGGAATATCATATCTTGAGTGTAAAATTGCAAACTGTCCTGTAACTTCAAATGGTGTTGTATAGAAAATCAACTTATACAAGAAGATACCTAATGCCCAAATATCAGATTTTTCATCAATTGGCAATGACCTATAAAGATCAATCATTTCAGGGGATCTGTATTGTGGCGTTGTGTGAAGGTATATATCATGTGAAAGATATGCAATTTCTTGTGGAGTTGTAGCGATTGTGTACGGTTTGCTAGTTGATCCAAAATCACATAGTTTAAATCTCCAGGTTTTGTCTACTAAAACATTTTCTATTTTTATATCTTTATGGATTAGCCCACGTGTGTGCATATAGTATAATGCAGTTGTAATATCATACATAATAGTCAATATCTCAAGCTCACTAAGCTTGTTAACCAACCTTTCATTCATATAGTCAAGTAAAGAGTTATTAGGACATAATTCCATAATAACAAATATTTCAAAGTAACAACTTGAGTCAAAAACATCTGAATCATTATGCTCTGATGATGTTTTTAGTATTTCAGTACCGTCAAAAATACTTCTTTTAATAGTTTCTGAATCATAAAATTTAACAACGTTATTACAATTTCTTAACATTTTCATACTATCGACTTCATTTTGTAATTCGCTTAATCCTTGCTGATTTTTAACAATTACTCTTTTTAAACAAATAATTTCGTTCGTTGGCAATACATCCCCAATAGGTTGGTTCATATAGTTTAGAAATTTAACTTTATAAACGTGTGCAAACCCACCTTCTGCTAAGTAATCAAGTATTTCAATTATATGATTACCAACTTTAATTTGGGTTCCTGGTTGTAATTTTTCCATTGTAGGCTCATGTTGTTGTGTAAAATTAGTACTAGAAATTGAGGTTTTTGTCGATTTAATACTAGGTGTGTTATGTGATTTCATTGAGTGTGTCCTTGAAATTATAGAATCAACCTTTGTAGCAACATTTTCAGCTGATTCTATGGCAACATCATTCAATAAATCTTCTTTAGAATCCATTTTAATATTATTATGGTTTATAACTGTTTTTTTTTTTAATTTAAAAATAAAAAAATAAAAAAAAAACATCATTTTAATATCACTAAATAAAATGAATTAAAAATTTAAGTTGATCTTATATTATCAACAGAAAAAAAAAAGGTTACTATAATAAAATTAAAAAAAAAAAAAAAACTAAATTTAACACCAAACAAAAACGTATTAATAATAATTATAGAATAAGTTACTAATAAAAATAAGCTTTTTTTAAAAAAAAAAAAAAAAATGTTTCACATGTGATGCATCAATACAAATTATAAAATAACAAATTTACATATATTATATGAGTACTTATTTTAACAATAACAATATTAAAAGTCTTTTAGTTGGTTATCAAGTAAATGCTGAACTTCAACCTCGTTATAACCAGTAGTTAAGAATTGAATACCCATTCTATTTTTCTGAGAGAGATTACATAAATAGTGATCAACAAATTGATTAAGAACTCTTCTGAATGTGAATTCATCTTTGAATATTAATTTTTTTTGGCAAATTCCTACAAACTCTCTTAAAGAAATTTTATTATTTTTAGGTTTACCTTCTTTCATTTTTTCTAATAATGTTATTAACAATTCTTTATAAATTTTTAAACTGTCTTGGGTTAATGTGTTAAAGATACTATTCAAACCTGAGTTTTTATCATACACTGATGGACCTTTTGTTGTTGAACTTTTTTTAATATATTTGTTCTGTTTTAAAGAATTCGAGTTTAGTACATCAAAGTGTGAAAAAAACCTATCCCTATCATTTTGATTTATATAACCCTCTTTAGGAAACGGTTTGAATGTATTTAAACAATGATAAGAGGGTTGAATCATTTTTAAAAGTTCTTTTTCCATACTTATTGGAAATCTTATGTGGTCTACTGTTAAAACCAATGCAATCACTGGGATTTTAGATATGGCTGCAACAAATTTTTTAAAACTTGGTTTTCTAAACATTTCACTATCTGCGTTATGAATGGTCAATATTAATTTTATATTAGAAATGCTTCTAACTGTATTTGATGTCGATGATAACATGGATTTATAGTAAGCTTCTAATAGTCCCATCTCATCAAGTGCATGGTCACCCCATAGAGGCCTATCTTTTTTATTCAATGATTGCTCAAACTTCTTAAGTTCATTTTTAGGTACACTTATGTATTCTTTAAATAAATTATAAAGCGTATTGTATCTATTTGGAACAGTAAGTCCGTTAATCTCTACTAATTGTATATCTTTGGATTGAGCATAATACTTTTTTAAAAATATCCCTAAATTCTGAGAAAAATGCTTTATCATATCTTTTTTATAACCGATTCCATAAAAGATCAAAGTATTTCCTGACAAAATTTCCATGTACAACTTTGTGTAGTTACTTTGGTATTCTGGTATAATGGTTTTTTCAATAAAGTTGTCTAACTCTTGTTTAACGAATCTGTTCTCTAATTTTTCAAATGTTTCAGTATCTATAACGTTCGGCATTTTTACATTTTCTGTATCTTGGATAGTTTTTGATTTAAAGCTTTGTGGTTTATCTAAAGACTGCAAATATGCAATTACTGAATTTTGTTTAAAAAGATATTTTTCTGCTTTTAAATTCTGTAAATTTTTTAACAGTTTGTTATATGTCTTTTTACCGTTTTCTGATAAATCTATTAAATCATTTTCATTAATGTCTTGAATTTCAAGTATCTTAGTTTCAAAATATTCCTCATTATTATCACCTGTTTCTTTCTCATCTATTTCTTTTGTGTCTGAAGTTTTCATTTTTTTGTTTTTCTCTTGTTTTATATTTTGATCTGTACCATATTTTTTTTGAATGTTTGTTAAAAAATCATCTTTATCTAAATTTCTTTTTCTTCCTTGTTTATTGTTCTGATATTCAATCTCTTTTTGTTCATTTCCAAGTTCTTCATTTATGATATTAATAAATGTTTCAATGTCTTTTCTTGTATATGAATGTTTTCTTTCTACAATGTTTTGATTAAAGAAGTTATTTTTAATAGTGTCTGTGCTTAAATTTTTATTATATTTAATAATTTCTATACTAACTGTATCGTTTTTTAAGTTATTATTTTCTGACATATCATCAGACACAGTCTTATAAATATTCATATATATATATATATATATATTATGTTGGTGTTTATAGTTTTGTTTAATATATAATAATTTATATATTCTTGTTTAATTTAAAAAAAAAAAAAAAACTTAATTAAGATGATTTATTATTCACGTGAAACAGTGTTTCTTTTTTTTAATATATATATATTTTTTACTTTTTCAATTTTATAAAAGAAAAAAAAAAACTGATTTAAACTTTTCTATTTAATAACAAAATTTACATTCTTTATGAAAGATATAATCAGTAAACCAAAACAAAGACATTCCAAATTATTAAAATTTTAAGTTTACGAAAATGTTAACATTTTGCCCTAATTGTAATAATATGTTATTAGTAGAACAAAACCAAGATACTGGTAATTTCCATCTTGCATGCAGAGCATGCCCATATGATTTCAAAATAGATGGAAATCTTCAGATATATGATAGGAAGAGATTACCAAGAAAAGAAATTGATGACGTATTAGGTGGTGGTTGGGATAATGTTGATCAAACACCAGTACAATGCCCTAATTATGATGAATGTAAAGGTGAAAAAGCATATTTCTTTACTTTGCAAATTAGATCAGCAGATGAACCTTCTACTCAGTTCTTTAAATGTGTCAATTGTGGGCATAGATGGAGAGAGAATTGATTTATTTTAATAGAAATTATATATCATCATAATACCTTTCCTATAAAAATTATTTACACATACAGTTTATTCTATCTCTTTACAGTTATATATAAAAGAGTAATTATGTAGATATATATATATATATATTCATGGATCATTAGGGAACTAAATAATTTCTTAAAAGTTTAGTACATAGTAAGGTAGAAATAAAAGCTAAACAAAAAGAAGTGTTATCAGCAAGCCTTTATTCATTTATCTACCATCTTATAATGACTTAAGAAAATTCTCAATTCCTTAAACCCATTCAACTGGAGTTTTAGTAACTTCTAATAACTTAGCTTCTCTAGAGCCTTCTTTTGGCTCATGACAGTAAACCCAAGATGCATATTCAGGTAAAGACATCAAAATACTTTCAACTCTAGAACCTGGAGTTCTTAAACCGAATTGGGTACCTCTATCATATATTAAGTTGAATTCAACGTATCTACCTCTTCTGATCAATTGCCATTTCTTTTCTTCTTCAGTGAAAGCAGCATCCTTTCTCTTAGAAATAATTGGTACGTAAGATGGTAAGAAAGCATCAAAACAATCTTCAACCAACTTTAACATAACTTCTGGTTCTAGATCATCTTTGTCATCAAAGAAAATACCACCAATACCTCTAGTTTCATTTCTGTGCTTAATTAAAAAGTATTCATCACACCATTTCTTATACTTTGGATATAAATCTTCACCATATTTATCTAAAGCCTTTTTATGTTGTAAATGGAAGTTCTTAGCATCTTCTTCATATAAGTAGAATGGTGTTAAATCAGCACCACCACCAAACCACCAAGCTTGTGGGTTACCTTCACTGTCCCAAGTTTCAAAATATCTATAGTTTAAGTGAGTTGTTGGACAGTGTGGATTCTTAGGATGAATGACCATACTTAAACCACAAGCAAAGAATTTACAACCTTCGGAGTTAGATTCTAAGTTTTTATGATCATGTTTCATAGCTTCAATAGCAGCTGGTGATAAGTTACCGTAAACAACAGAAATATTTACACCACCTTTTTCAAAGGTTTTACCATTAGAGATAACCATTGATTTACCACCACCCATGTTTTCACCTCTAGACCATTCATCTGCCAAGAATTTAGTGTTTGGACAATCTTCAACAGATTCCAAACCTTGAGTAATTTCAATTTGTTTTCTTCTAATCAAAGCTTCCATTTGTGTTCTAATGGATTGATTTTTTGATTGTGGTACACCTGGATAAGTCATTTTTGTTTTATTGTTAGTATTGTTGCTTGGTTCTGTCATTATTATATTTAACAATTAAAGTTTTAAATGTGTATAACTACTATTTAAAGGAAAAAACAAAAAATTAGGATGTAAAGCTAATAAACTATTAATATCAAACCTAGGTTTATATATATGTTTTTATACTTTGAATTTTATGATCTGATATACATTTTTTTTAAATTTTAAGAAAAAAAAAAAATGGAAATTTTCAAGTATCTCGTTTAAAAAAATTTTTTTTTTTTTCTATACTAATTTTAATAATATAGTGACTTTTAAATTATAGACTTTTTGACAAAAAAACGCTCAAATGTTTTTACAATTGATAGTGAGGATTATATTTACTATTACCTTGTAGTTTAAAACTTATATAGAAACGATTTTATAAAACTTTAATATATTTATTAGCGTATATATGAATATTATTAATTAAACTTACAAGATAAAAAAATAAAGTTACATTTAATTATAAAGTTCTCATCTGTTATATTTTATAGACGACTGAAAATAAAGAAAAAGTACATTAACGATGATTTTTAAACCTTTTTGATATTTTTATACTACTGATATTGCTTAACTCTATGTTTTAAAAAGAGAGAGTAACATTAATTTATCGTTTATTATTTCTATTGAAGTATATATTGTTTTTATCTTTATATAATTATTAATTAACGTTTCAAAAACTAAAACATTTTTTATTAAATAAGTTTTTAACTATATTATAAAATTGTATATTTAAAAATAATCATTTATTTAATACTAATGATTAAGAAAATGTTTGTTTACCCGATTAATGCTATATATATATATATATATTGCATCATTTTTAAATACATCTAAGATTTCATAATTAAGGGTTTTAATAGAAAAATAGAAGAATAGACTAATATTTAATTATTGTATTAATCAATTTCTTTAGTATTATTATCCTATTTTCTTAATTGAAATAATTGCTTTTAACACCTTCTATCACGTGATATTATATTGTAAATTTTCCAATACCCTGTTTAGCAAACAAGATGTATATGACGTATTAATTTATATACATTACGCACTATTATAACAGAACAAAAGAAAAAAAAAATATACACCCTTATTCTTCGAGGTGTACAATTAATTTATATATTTAGAATGAAGGCTAAAGAAAAAAAAAAAGGTTCGGTAATTTATACTTAATATATAGCAAACTTTTCTTTTTAGGCTTGGAAAAAGTTTTCCGACAATTGCCGAGTATAAAGTTAATCTTTGATGTAAAAAAAAAAAAAAGTTTTAATATGTTTATGAGGTGTATCTCCTTTAGCATACTTGGATCTAATGATAAGATATGTTTGACCCTTTCAAAATTAAATATAATTTTTTTTATCTAAAATAAAAAATTGCATATTTTTGTAAAAAATTAAAATTAATTCTCTGCGATATACTAATCAAAAAGAAATATGCCCCATTCATTTTTTTTTTTAAAAAAAAATACGTGCTTAGGTTCTTATAAATCAGCTCATAAACATTATTATCGATAATAGTCTATTATTTACAAAAAAGGAGTTGCCAAGCGTAAACAATTTTTTATTTTTTTAAGAGACAGATTCAAGGAAATCTTTATCCTAAATAATAACAAAATATAGAGTTATAAGATATTTTCTAATATTACAAAAAAAAAAAGATCTGGAATGTTACTTTTTTATTAAAACAAAAAAAAAAAAGAAAAATAGATTTTTACTATATTTTTTTGATATTACGCTCACATAAATTTAATAAACTTTGTTTATTTTACAGATTTAAAGCCCAGTGTTTCATATTTTTAATTTTTAGAACCCCCCCATTCAATTTGTTATACAAAAAAACATACCCTATGTTGTTCTATTTGCACTGTATTAAAAAATTTTATTTGTTTACTTAATATCCTAAGATTTTTTTATAAAGACAAAGTCATTTATTTCTTATAAACCTTTGAATTGGGGGCTTTTTTTTATTCTGCTATAAAAGTATTCATGGTTTTTTAACCTTTTTT
Organism: Hanseniaspora singularis (nom. inval.); assembly: GCA_030565715.1. Classification (NCBI taxonomy): domain Eukaryota; kingdom Fungi; phylum Ascomycota; class Saccharomycetes; order Saccharomycodales; family Saccharomycodaceae; genus Hanseniaspora; species Hanseniaspora singularis (nom. inval.). The sequence goes on along the minus strand of JAJMDG010000169.1, from coordinate 19,038 downwards.
AAAACTTTTTTTTTTTTTTTTTTTTTTTTTTTTTTTTTTTTTTTTTTTTTTTTTTTTTTATTTATTTTTTTAAATCTTATTATATAAATTAACGTGGAGACAAAAATTAAAAAAAAGAGAAGCAAGTTAAGCATTACCAATAAGGAATTTGTGACTAATTCATATGATCATTTATTTATAAATATAGTCAGTAAAATATCAGTCGAGAATAAACTATCAATTAAGTTGGAATTATGGATTTAGCTTCTGAATATACTGAAGTACATAATCAAGAGGAAGATCATTCTTTGACTCATTATTCTGAAAAGACCACAGGACAACACCAAAATAACATTAAATTACCAGGCATTAAACAATTATTAACAAGTAACGATCAAACAATGATCAATAATAAAAATGCTGTATTACAATCATCGACTTCTAAAGATGGTAAGAATGATCACGTAAGTGATAATTATATTCGTGAAGATGTGAATAATTATATTACTGGAAATCAAAGTGAGGATGGTGGGGATTATTCTCCGTACTCGAAAAAGTATTACATTAATGAAAACTATTCAAATTCAGTGAATTCTGCAATGCCACATATAAGTTCAATGTATCAGCTTGTCAATCCACAATACGGTGCGTTCTTACCATCTTTTTCTATGAATAATGGCCAATACCCTTACACACAACAAAATATTAATGTGATGCCTCAAATGGGAGTAACAAATCATTTAAATGATTTCGTTAAAAATCAACAACAACAACTCTATAATCAAACTATAGCTATGAACCAAACTGTTAATGGGGGGCTAATGTTCTCATCACAATCAAAAGCAGAGTTTGAAAGTGAAGATATAGAGAGGCTTAACAATAATTCTGCTTATGCTGCTTTAAATATGCAACAGCAACAACATTTATTCCAACAGACTATGCAACAACAAATGTATCAACAATTACGCAATCTTATTCCAAATCAACAACAATCTTATAATAATAGTAATACTATAGTGCCCGCCATGAGTGATTTTGATAGTAAAAATATTTACAATCAACAGTTTCCGGGAAATGTTTACAATTCAACACCACTTGCACCAACTGGAACCTATAATAATTTAGGAAATCAGGTTTCAAATAAAAAAATCAAGAAAGAAATCAATTTACTTGAGAGAAAGAAAAAAAGTTTAAAATATAAAAAGAGATTTATTTGTGAGATATGTGCTGAAAAAGGAGGGTTGCTAAAGAAATTTCCTAATGGAGAAATAGAATTACTGGATATTGATTCAGACGAACTTAAAAACCATACTTCAAAGCATTGGAAATCAACAATCCCTTTTTCTTTTTCAACATCTGGTCATTTAGCAAGACATTCTAGAATGCATAGCGGCGTTAAAAACCATTTATGTCCATTTGAAGGTTGTGGAAAGAGATTTGGAAGAAGAGATAATATGAGACAGCATCATAAAATTCATTTTAAAAAGAGAAAAGACAATGTTCAAGATACCGGCAGTGCAAAATCTGACATAGTATCTAGTGGTGAGTATGGAAGTGATTTTACTAGTCATAGTGTAGATGATTTTGAAGAAGAAGAATTTGAGGATACTATAAGTAAACCAAAAAGTAAGAAAAAAGAATTAAAATTGATTGGGGATGATTCTAGATCTTCAACAAGACCATCATCTACAAATAACAATCTTAATGTATCCACTTCTCTTGCAGGTCATCATACATCCACAGGGTTAGTGAACAACGTAGCAATATTACCAACAGAATATAAAAACGGACAATCTAATATAATAATGCAATCACCCCAACATCAACAAATGAATCTTCTAAAATCTCAATTTATTCCTACTCAACCACAGCAATTTGTTGCATTACAGCAACAACATTTTGCAATGCAACCTCAATCAGGTTTATCGTTTCAAAATTCCATAGGAACAGGACTAGTGCAACATCATGGAAAAACTTCAAATATAGGTAATGGATTTTCGCATGATCGTATTAGAAGGAATGCTGATGAAGAAGGAAGAGATCAATAAATTCAAAAAAAATAAAAATAAAACTTATAGAAATTTCTTGTCTTTTTAAAAGACTATAGAATCAAGAATGATTAATAGTAAATTTTTTAAATCTAGCATATTTAATTTTACAACACATAGAGATATTAATAAGTATCGTGTATATTTTATAGACCAATGTCATTAGTTATATATAAATAATTTTTAAAACATTGTTTGAACAAAAAAATAAGAATAAATAGACATATATTGAGAGTAATTGTAATTTTATTTGTTTAGGAATGAAGCTTTAGTGTATGTAATTATGATATAATAAAGGAGATAAGCTATTATATTTGTTTAAAACATGTGTATTTTAATCAACAAAACTATACTTTTAATTTTAATTTTTATTAAATTAATATATTACTATTTTGTATAGGGGCGAATGTGATCTAAATAGATATTTTTAAAATCCCTATACAAATACAATGCTAGACATACTTTACAAATATGGAAATTATAAGAGGGATTAAAAAAAAAAAGAAAAAAAGAATTTAAACTAGAAAGCGAATTTAATATAAGATTAAAGCAAGAAGAAAAAAAAAAAAATTTAAAGGGCTAATACAAAATTACGCCGTAAGATTTTTTTATTAATAATAAATTAATTAACGTGATAGTAAATAAATATAATTTCTTTATAAAATGCTCAGAACAAAAAAATGTTTTATATAGTAGTTATTATTGCATTAGCTCAACACCCACAAGAAAAAAAAAAAAAATCAGAAATTGAATGTTTTTGAAAAAAAAAAAAAAAAAAAAGAAGGAAAAATAAAATAAAATTTTTTTAAAAAGTTCTATTATTAGTATTATCAAAAAAAAGAAGTAAGAAAAAGACTACATTTTGATAAAAATAATATTTGATTATTATACTTAATAATCTTTTAAAACTAATAACAAATAAAACCATCTATATTGTAAAACTTACAATTATTTAATTTTATAATAATTCTTTTAAACCAAAAGGATATATATATATATTTAGGAATAATAAGTAACTGATAATATAGGGGTCATATATTTTAAAAGTGAAACAGCAAAAATAACCACTATAAAAAAACACCTTATTTAATTAGATTTTATTAAAGAATTTGGCTCTTATATTATTTATATTATTTAAAGCAACCTTATTATCTAAATCATTATTTCTAATTAAATAGAATCAAACTTTTATAGCAAGGACAAAACAAAATTTGAAAGTTACATTTTTGTTTAGTTTTGTTTCTATAGATTAATATTAACATGAGTTTTATAACTGGTCAAGGGATCAGAACATCTGATGATAATCAAAAATCAATTCTAAGTCCATATGATCCTGATGATGAAGACTTAGGTCCGTCTGTTTCAATGGCTGTTATGGCTGAGAATGATCAAGATTTTAAAAGATCTACATTTGGAATAAGAAGAACTACAAGTATGGGGAAGTTTGGCATAAAAGTAAAAAAGAGTAGTTCAAAGTTTACAAATAATGCTACTATTAAAACAAACATAAGAACACCACCTTCTAATAACCAACCTGTATGTTTAGATATTGATTATTCAACACCTAGGGATAGTGAAAACAATAATTTCATTTATACAAGTCCACCAGTAAATTATTCTCCAAATCAAATTTCATTCAATCATGATACATCCATTACATCTAATAATTCCAACTACAATAGTAAATATTCATATACTAACGATCCTGTTCATCCAAAGGATGATGTTGATTTATCACAAGAACCTTCAACACATGTGGATTACTTTTCCCATAATTGGGATGAATCAGATATTTCAAAGTCTTGGAAATATATTATTTTACAAAAGAAAAAAAAAATGAGTGAGCATCCTAATGATGGTTTAGGTCATTATCATCACGATGATTTTTTACATAATAGTTCACACCCAAGTTCTAATGACGCAGTTAATGACAATAATCTTTACTCCAACAGTGGTAAGTTTAATTCTAATGGTCAAAAGGACAATAAGAACCATGAAACAAGTGAAAGTAATAAATTGACTAATCAACAACATGAGATAGAAGTAGATATGGATGTTGTCAACGCTTCGAGATTAGAAAATGCAAGTTGGAGAACTTGGGCTAAAGCTAGAAATAAATTAAGAACAGTATCTCCAGAAGTTGTTAATTGGAGTAAAGAAAGTGATATTACTTGGCTTTATGGTCCAATTGTTCCAGGGAAGAAAAATGATAATTTTGATAATAATGGTTCTTCTTCTGGCTCAACGTCTGAGAAAAAAAATAACGGTATAGCAGAAAACAACCAAGCTGAACCAGCACTTAAACCGATCCTAAAGAAGAGAACTGTAACTGAAGTGATTGAGAGAAATGCACAATGGAAGCTAGATCAGTTCAAAAATAGTTATATGAAGAGTCACGGTGGTAAACTCCCTTCACATAAATTTGTTGATCTTTCTGAAATAAGATCTCATTCACCAGGTCCTTTTTTAGCAGAAACTAATACCGGAAATTCAACTTCCATGTATCCACATGAAGATTATAATGCTTTAGCTGCAAAGGTTAATGCCCAGTATAGTGCTGGTAAGAAAACCAACTCTGAATCGAGTAATACAAGTAATAAAAACAATAGTATCAGTGGGAAATCAGACGAATCATTAAGGAATCGTAAAATGGTTATGGCTACGTTGTTATCGACTGATAGAAATAATGAAGATAAAATAAGTAATGATCTTTTTGGTAACAATACATCAAGAGGTTACCAGTTTAATCATAATACTCCTGGAATGAGCCATAAACAGAATTTAAAAAAACACATTAGATTTAATGATAGAGTTGAACAATGCATTTCATTGATGCCTGATAATTTTGGAGATATTGGAAGTTCTTTAAAAACAGGAAGAGGGTCATCTGATGAAGAAGATTTAAAAAGAATTAGGAAGAGATCTAAGATTGTTCTTCCAAGTGGTATAACATTAGGAACCGGTAATGGAGGGTCATCTGATGAAAGTTCCAGTGATTATGAAAGTGATGATGATGTTGATATGGATACGCATAAATCACAATTAATGGGAACTAATGATAGCGATAGTAATAATCCTCAATTTATTGAAGACAATAGTCAAAAGACTGAAAAGAGAGATTATACATTAGGAAATACACGTTATTATAGAGGGCCAATATTACCGGATAGTGATTCAAGTGAAGAAGATAATAATAATGATGAAGATGAAGATGATGTGTTTAACATTCTTCACACTCCACCATCAATCACAAGCTCCAATAACACACCAACAACAGGTGTTGACGTTAAAAATCAAATACATAATAACAATGGTGGGATGTTCATTGATTCAATGAAGAATAAGCGTTTTCAACTTGGATTATCTAGCACGCCTCCTGCAAGAACAGTTGAACGTCCTATTTTAAACAAGTTAAATTCGGAACCTATAAGAGTACATAATAGAAAAATGTACCCACCATCGATTAAAAGATTACCTGCAACATCATTGAACTACAAAGATGATGAAATTTTAGCTAATAAACCTGTTGATAAAGATAGTTATAAAAATGGATCTGGAAGTTATACAGATTCGTCATCATATAATTTTGGTAGTAGAATTTTGAATTCACATGGATATAATAACTATGATTATAACTCTGTTTCCAAGCCTTCATACATTTTAAACAATAATTCAGGAGTTAATATCGTTGATGTGCCTTCTGAGTTTGCTCCAGACTTTAATAGTTCTAGACCAAAAACTGACTTTTTAAATGCTCCAATAAAACATGCTGATAATGGATTAGTTAAAAATAAAAGCTTTGATAGCAAACTCTTTAAAAGTGAATCTAATTTATTTTTCCCTCAACCAAGCAAAACTTCACTTACTCATAATAGTGGATCTCAGTTTAACATTGTTGAAAATATTCCACAAAAAGGTGAATTATCAAGAACTAGCAGTGCGACTTCTGGTCTTGCGAAGGGATTTGCTGAGGGGTTAAGATTGAATTCATCTTCTAATTTATCTAGCGTTGATTTTATAAGTGGAAAACCAAAAAAAGCTTTGAGTAGCTCTAAGGTTGGTATTTTTGATTTTAATAGAAAGAATAATAATGATAGCAATTCTGATTCTGATACGGAAGATGAAAGTGATGAGTTAAGTTTTGGCATAAATAGTAATAAAGGCTCATTTGTAGGATCTAATTTAGGAAAAGCGAAGTCATTTAGTTATCTTTTAAGCAGCGATAGGCTTAATAATATAGGAAATGATAACAATCGTTCATTTTTAAACAATCAACCACGTTTGTCTAATAATAATACTGGGAATGATGGACTTAAAAGAGGCATTATGGAAAGTAAATCGCTTTCATTTGTGTCAGGATTAAATAGTTTAAATAACTCTTCAGCCACTATGTCCAGCGTTTCTGCAGGAATGTCTCCTTCAGTAACAACCTCTGTTCAAGATTTTGGTGCTCCATTAATTAAAGTTTCAACAAGAGATGAACCTATTTCTAAAACTAATTCTCAAATTAGTATCAGTGCGACAGGAAGGGTATTTAACCATAGATTACAACCACCCCCAAAAAAGACCTTTTCTTTCTTTGAAGACGATGAAGAGGAGGAAGAAGATGAATAAAAAAAATAAAAAATAATAACGAGAATATTAAAAGCACTTATGATAGTCTGAAAATAGTTTGTGCTTAATATCATAAAATTTACAACAGCTTAATACATAGAATTTATATACCTTTTTAAATAAAAAAAATAAAAACAAGAATTATTCATTTTAAAATTATATTATAGTTTTTAAAAGTAGATATAATGGTTATCACGTGCTTATGTATAATTTATTGACAGTGTGTGTTTTCAATTTATAAAAAAAAAAAAAAAAACTTTAAATCATAAACAAATATATATGCTGTAACTTATACTCAATATATAATTATTGCAAAAACTACCAGTATAATTAGTCTATAGAGATAAACAGGTATACTTACATTTGATAATTAAAATTTTAAGCGATATATATTGAAGAAATAGTTGTTTTACAAGCGTGCATAGCAACAAAAATATACATTTTATAAATAAAAGCAGTTTTAATATTATATCAATGGCATCAAACAGTCTTCTTGAATCACCAGTGTTTGTGAACAACGAAATGATTTCTTTTAGGAAAAGTACAGGAGAAACACCAAATAGAAGTGTCTTACACTCCCCTAAGCCAATCACAACTATCACCACAAACGAAGATTCTATGAATTTAGATAGTTCTAAATTAGATAGAATTGTAACAGATGAAGGGATTTCTGCAGTTGATAAGTACAAAGCCATATTATCATCTGAAAATACTACAAATACAGCTAATAGTGGATATACTATAAATTCTGCAACAGCAGTATTGAGCACAGCACCATCACAACCTGCATTTTTTGATTCTGAGGAACTCTTAATTGAAAGATATCCAAACTCTGTATATGAAACTATTATGAATACAAAAAACAGAGATTGGTTTCAAAGACCTGCAACATATGAAGTACCGCAAGTTAAATTGATTCATGGTGAAAATATGGATTTTATGAAAAGTGATGATTGGAGAGGCGAGTTAAAAGGTTATTTAAACATAATAACACCCCTTTTTAAAGAATATGAAGCTTTAAATAACAACAGCGATGACTCGAATAGTATGGCTTTTAATGAGCTTAATGAAGTTAAGGTCCCAGCTTTATTTCAAGAAGAACATTTTTCACTTGAGGATAGTTATTATTTAGAAAACATTGATAAGTTAACACATATTGAGGAAGGATTTGAAGATGAGGAAAATCATAAAAACAAAGAACTGTTAATTTTATTAAAAAGATATTTAAATAAAACCAATGTTTTAATTAAAAATACTGTTATTGAGAACTATTATAAGTTTGATGGTATTGTTAATGAGCTGAAATCAATGAAGAGTAAGTTACAAAAGTTTGAAAGTTTAGTACAATCTAAAATAGATAATAATAACATTATTTTAAATGAAAAAATTTCAAAAGAAGAAGAGTCGATGTCTATTAAATTAAAAATTAGAAACGTTTCAAGATTAGAAAATGCTTTATTAGATATTGAATCTTTGATTAACAAAGTATCTGATTTATGTGATGATTATCATAAAGAATATGAAGAAAATACAGAGATATTACCATTTGAAAAATTAAAATTGTATATGAACCGTATAAAAGAGCTTGAAGATGAGTTAAAGAGTAATATTTTATTTAAAAGCATTCCATTCTTATTAGAAAAGAAAGAAATATTACTTAATTTAAAATTAGAGATTGGTGGTAAAATATTAATACAATTTGTCAAAATATTAGAAGATGACTTGGAAAATTATTTCGATAAAAATTTCAAAATGGATAAGGATAGAATTTTATTGATAATGGATGCTGAATTAGGCTGGCCAGATTTGTTCTTTGAGAATGACTTTAAATTGCTATTAAATGATTATATTAAAAATTTAGCGTCGAGTGATTCTTTAATTAACTCATATCAAATTTATTGCGAAAAAGTTATTAATAAGTTTAGGGATTTAGTTAAAGCAAGCTTACCAAAGCCTAGTGAAAACGCTACTGAGGTTTTAAAGATGTCACAATTAATTAGGAACATGACTCCAAAGGAGTTTAATGACTTAGTCGAGCATGTATTCTCTAAGAGTTTAGTTTATTTCAAAAGATTATATGAACAACAGAAATTATTGTTAGATTTAGGTATAAACGCTATAGATGATTCTAAGCTAGATGCTAACGTATTCTTAAAATTAGATATAAGATCTGGGATCAATGAGTCTATTAGAATTATTCAACTAAGAATGTCTAAAATCATTAACTGTAGATCTGATTTAAATATTAAAACATCACTTGAAATCTTTTTAAAGCTAAGATTGAATATGTGTAATTTTAGTAGACAATGTGAACAATTAACTGGTGAAATTTTAACATTAAATTTAAATGATGTTATTGTAGTTCACACAGATGATTATCAAAAACTTTTGGGAGAACGTTTAAATAAAGGTTTGAAGTTTTTCATTGAAAATAAAGAAACTTGGCTACCAGTTCTGGTTGATAAAAAAATCCAAACTTATGTAAATGAAATTTTCTTATCTAATGAAATTATACCGAGAATCTGGAACATCAGTGCAGTTGAAATTAAACAGAATTCCGAAACTATGACCAATGATGAATCATTAGAAACACCTAAGCGTTCTGTAATTGTTAACAATAAAACATTTGTTGCAAGTCAAACTTTAATTGAATTGATTCAAATTATACGAGATGTTATGATTGTTACTTATAACCTTCCTGTTAAATATTGTTCTAATTTAGAAAAGAGCTTGATTAAGATATTAAATGAATTTGATAGGTTCTGCCTAACTAGTTTAATATCGAATCCAAGTATTTTAAACACGCATATTAGCAATACAAGTATACTAGTACCTTTAAACAACAATAATAATATAAACCCAAATAGTTTAATTTTTAAAAATAGTGAAAAGAATTATACAATATTTTCTGAAGCAATTGAAAGCATAAAGGAGTTATTGCCTAAGATTGAACAATTCTTTAATAATAGAGATAAACAAGGGCAAAGAATTACAAAAAGTTCAAACAATATATCTCATAGGACTACAAGAATGACTATTAAGAAGAACTATGATAATTTAATTACAAATTTTGAGAACTCTGCTAATTTGATTTACAAATGTAATATAATACCACCAAGTGAGTCTACTAACGAAAAAATGATTAACTCTAGAAGATCTTTGGATAGATCTGGCTTTGCTGAAAATAAAAATCAAGAATTAATAGATACAAAAGCAAATATTGACTATTTAAGAGACCAGAAACAAGAAGAAATAACAACTGAACAAGTTATTCTAAGTGAAAATACAGTACAAAAAGAAAAAGATGAAGGTATTGAAGATTATAAAACAGTTATAAATGAACATCAAAAAAATGAAATAATTGAAAATCTCGAAAGCAAAGAATTAAGTGAAGAAATAGAAGCTGAAACTGAAAATCATGATAATAAAGAAATGATACAAAGTAAGGAAGCGACTGAAGAAGAAAAATCTGAACACAAAGCTGATGCTGATATTCAACAAGAAGTACTGAAAATTGATGAGAATGTGAAACAGAATGATGAAACTGGGGTAGAAGAGATAGAAAATATAGTACCGACTCTTGATATAGAACCTGAGTTAAAAACTGATGATGCTATTATAGCAGTTGTAGATCAAATAAAGAGTGAAAATTTACAATCTGTGGGCATTGGCCAACTAATAGAATCTAAAGACAATAGATTAGATGAAAATGTTGATGGATTAGATGAAAAAGATGTCAAAATACAAGATGAACCTACTGAAAATTCTAATGACACTGTTTGCCTGGCACAATCTCAAACTTCTGCAACAGAAGAGGATTTATCTCAGGCTATAGAAGCAGAAAAATCTATAAGTAACGTAGAAGTAGAAGCTAATGATTCTACACAAACAACTAAGAATGTCAACAAAAATAAAAATAAGACTAAAAAAAAGAAGAAAGGTAAGAAGAAATAGGGCCATTCACTATGAACTACCATCTTTAAATAATAGATAGTCATATTATACCTTTCTTATATAAGATCATATATATTACATTAAAGAAAGAGAAATAAAAAAGCACTATAAGATTATAATTTCCTTTTTGGGAAAAATATAATTTAATTATTTATTTATTTAGTTTAATTTTTTTAGCAAAAAAAAAAACATCTCTAAATTAATTTTATTTTTTTCTTATTATTGTTTTTTTCTTCTTTTTCAAGGTTAATGGGCAGGGTAAAATTTTTAGTAAACAAATCATCATATTGAACAAATAAATAAATTTGATTCAATCAAAAAACTTCAATAGTTTGGTAAATAGAGTATTTAAATATATATATAAACAAGAAATAAACCAACATACTAAAATTTACTAATATAAATATTGATTTTACAATAGTAATAACAATAAAATTTAAATTAATATGAGTAAAATTAATGTTTTAGATATTGAAGTAGATAATAAAAGCAGAGATAATGCTAATATTAAAGTAAATAGTAATGATGATTATCAAATTGATCAGTATTTAATAGCGGAGGATGAAGAACATGAAGAGCCAAGGGTTTCTGCTATTGAAGATAATATTATTATGGAAAAAGATACAGACTCAGTAGCAAATGAGGCTGTTGCTATTGTTGCAAAAATAATTGAACAGCAAAAAAGCGATGATGCTTATGATGAAAGTAATAAAACGGTTTTAAACAATTCAAAAAAGAAAAAAAGTAATAAAGATTTAAAGATAATCCATGACGCTTTAAGTAGTAATCATAACGAGCCGTTATCTATGATTCCAAGCTCGGAAGATTTGAAATTAGAAGAGTATGATGTTGATAGATTAGCAAAAAACAAAAAGATAGATACAAGTTCTGAAGTTTATGAGAATCAAGTAGTATTTAAATTAATTGCAACAAAGAAAAAGAAAGATAAAAAATCTGTCTTACCAAAAAAGAGAAAGAATAAATTAATAGATGATAACGTTAAACTAGAAGAAGATGGGGACATTCAAAATTCAAATCATTTAGAAAATGCAGATGAATTAGATAACGGGTCTATTAAGAAAGCAAAAAAATCAATCACAAAATCTAAACTCTCAACTACAATTAAATCAGTTCCTTTTTCTACAGAAGAAGATGAACTTATTGATAAAATCATTGAAAAACATTGTTTAGTTTATAATATTACGTTAGATGAATTCAAAGAATTACTCTGGAGAAATGATAATAAGCAAGAAAGGCCAAAAACTACTTTTTGGAAAACTTTAACTTCTGAATTTCCAAATAGAACCAGATCTTCTTTATACAAACATGTCAAAAGAAGATACCATATTTTTAAAGAAAGAGGAAGATGGACGGTTGAAGAAAGTGAACAGTTAAGAAAACTATGTTTAGAATTAAATCAACATTGGCCAGAGATTGGGCGTGCTTTAGGAAGAATGCCGGAGGATTGTAGAGATAGGTATAGAAACTACATAAGAAATAGCAATGGTGATGTTAATAATCCAAAAATCAGAGTTAAATGGAGTGATTCGGAAGAGAAAGAGCTATCTTTATTAATAGATGCATTGATGATTAAATCGTTTAAAGTTTACTTACAGATAACTGGTGAAGAAGAAGCATCTATAGATAAATGGCTAACGCTTTTAAACAGTGTTAATTCGACTTTAGAACAAGAAAATGATGAAATTACTTCGGAACAAGAAATTAAGAAGAATAAAGCTATAAACGGTATGATTGTAGATTCTATAACATTAGCAAAACAAAACATGCAAAATGACGAATTGGAGAAGGTTACTGGAATTTTAAAACAAAGTTTATTAAATAATAATTTTAAAGATATTGACTACAAGAAAATTTCTGAAAAGGTCGATAAAAGCGCTTACTTAATGAGTTTAAGACATATAGTAAACTGGACATTTTTATCTGATATCTTAAACATTGGTAGATCCAGAATTCAAATACGTTATAAATGGAAGAGTATTTTAAAACTAAGATGTGATGCTTTATTAAATAGCCATGAATGGATAGATCAAGGATTATTTGAAAAATTTATAAACTCATTAAGCAAATTAAATACATTTAAAGAAATAAAGGCATCTGATGATGATATTGATTGGTTCTATGTTTTTAAACTTTGGAGGATTGAAGTTGGCGAGGAGTTTAGTAATGAGCTATTTTTAAAATTTAGATGTGATCCTTATTTATTAAGAACATTATATGAAACATTCAAACAAAAATTAAATGTTCCCAAAGAAACTGAATATTTATTTGAAGTTGTTCAAGTATTTATTGAAAATATTAATAATGACCAATTACTTTCTTTCAATAAAGCTTCTAATAAAAAATTTAAAAAAGAAAATAGCAATTACAAGAATGATAAAAAAGAACAAGTCTGTGTGGAAATAAAAGACTCTAATCAAGTTTTTCAAGATACTCATGAGATAGATCCATTAGTTGCAAGCAATGATTCTTAAGATATAATGTTATATACAAATCTGTATTTTAAAAAATAAAAATAGAAAATGTTTTGTTTATTTATTTTTTTTTTTATTAATTCTTTCAAAAATGGTTTAAATTTAGTTTAAAGATTATTAATCTCTAAAAATTTTCTATATATATAAAAATTTATAAATAAAGAGATTTCAAAAAACAAAAAAAAACAATATTAATTTTTTAAAAAAATCAACAATATTCTTAATGCTTTCAAAAAATCTCCTTAATTCAAAATTATAAACCTTGCTTAGAACTTAGCAAACTTCTTGTTAGCTTTACCAGTGGCAGCAGCAACTTTCAAGACGTTGAATCTAACAGTCTTGGATAATGGTCTACATTGACCAACAGTAACGATGTCACCAACTTGAACTCTGAAAGCTGGGGAAACGTGAGCAGAAACGTTTTTGTGTCTCTTTTCGTATCTGTTATATTTGGTAACATAGTGTAAGTATTCTCTTCTGATAACAATGGTTCTGTGCATCTTGGTGGAGATGACGGTACCGGTTAAGATCTTACCTCTGATGGAAACATCACCAACGAATGGACACTTCTTATCAATGTAAGAACCTTCAATGGCTTCCTTTGGGGTCTTGAAACCTAAACCAACATTCTTATACCATCTCTTGGTCTTTCTGTTGGCCTTAGCCTTTGGGTTAGTGAAGATGTGAGGTTGCTGTTTTATAAATTGTATAATTTTTTTTTTAAAAAATTTCATTTGTTAGTAAAAGATTGTTTCTTTCTTTGTTTTAATGAATAATTTGAAAGTAAAAATACTCTTAGTTTTTTAATTGTGAAAACTTTACTGTTTGAATTTTAAACAAATATAGTATCTTTGTATAAAGTTGTAAAAGAATATCCATAAACATCAGTGATAATTAATATTTTTAATAATAACAAAGATTTTTAGCTTTTAATATACTTAACTCAACAAAGCTAATACTATTAATATAAGCAAATCGTTACTTTAAAATAAATTTTATCGCATTGTAATTAAATGATATAACTTTAGTACAAATAATCTCTATCACTGCCTTTTAAAAAGACATCATAATCTATTGATTCCTCTGTCGTTTGTAATAAGTTTCTAATAATATTATATCCAATTCATAATGTAAATCTTCAACAGGAAAAAAAAAAAACTAAGATATTATATATCTTTCATTGTAGGTTAATGCTTAAATTGTACATACTTTTTGGAAAGCTTTTTCGGCTTGAACGTTTAATTCAGTAGACATCCTTAATTCAACTATTGCTTGGTTTCTATTAAAGTATATTATTTAAAAAATAATTCTTTATTTTCAATTTCTTAATAAGAATATTAATGTTTATTAATATATAATTATATAGCAAAAAGGTATTATTATTTTCTTGCTAAGCCTAAGAAAAAAAAAAAAATTGTACAGATATGAAATTATGCCTACCAAAAGTTTTCACGAATTAGGAACATATTTTTCATTTTTTTTTTTTTTTTTTAAACTTTTCTCTTTGCTTTTCTTTTTTTATTTACAATACAACCATATACATATTTTTTTAAACTTTTTTTTTTTAAAAAAAAATTATTAGCAGATAAAATTAAAAATTTGAAAGTAGTTTTTTTTTTTTTTCCAGTTTAAATTTTTTTTTAAATTTAAAAATTATATTTTTAAAAAAAAAAAAAAAAAAAAATATATATATATATATATATATATTATTATTATTATTAATTGTGATTTTAAATAACGTGACTTATATGTTTAATCATAATTACACATTTATTTAAAATAATATTTACACACTTTATTAGACATTGTCTAAGAGCAAATGAATCTAAATACATTTAATGATCTTAACCCCTTGATAAACATAATTTATTATTTTTTTCATTTAAAAAAAAAAGTATAAACTTTTGTATTACGTAATCTGATACATTATAAGCTATATTAAAATTAGTCATATTAGAAATATATCAACAAGAGTTGTTAATTTAGGTCACTATATAAATAGTTAACCAAACTTTATTTAGTAATTCTATGTTTAAAATCATAGCAAAGCCTTTATTAGCAAATATTAAAACCAATAAACTATTCTATAACACTAATAATACAAGAATTTTAAGAATGAATTCAAATCTATATTCCATAATAGAGAACTTCGTGTATCCAAAAGAGCAAAAAGCCATATTAATTAATAAAAACGGAGGTCCTGAAGTTTTAGAGTATACAGATATTCCTACACCTTCTTTAAATGAATTAAAACCTAGTGAGATTATTGTAAAAGTTAAATATTCAGGAGTAAATTTAATTGAATCATATTTTAGAAAAGGTATATACCCTACTGTTTTTCCTTATGTACTTGGTAGAGAAGCAGCAGGCCAAGTAGTTGCTAAAGGTTCAGATGTTGAATCATATGGCTTGCATGACTATACTGTATTTTTAAAGTCTGGTTCTTTTTCACAATATGTGAAGTTAGATGTCAATTCTGATAAAATTTTAAATTTAGGAAAGAATGTTTCTGATGAGCATTTATTAAACTACGCAGCTTCATTTTTACAAGGTTTAACTGTTTTAACGTTTGTTGAAGAAGCTTATAAAGTGAAAAAGGGTGATTATATTTTAAACTATGCAGCTGCGGGCGGTGTTGGTTTAATTTTTAACCAAGTGTTGAATCTTTTAGGTGCTAAAGTTATAGCAGTTGCTTCTACTGAAGAAAAGTTAGAGTTGGCCGCTAAGCATGGTGCTGATTTTGGTGTTTTAATAAGTGATCCTGACTTTATAAACAAAGTTAAGTCATTGACACCTGATAACAATGGGCCTGATGCTGTGTTTGATTCTATTGGTAAAGATACTTTTGAAAGATCATTAGCTGTAGTAAAAAGAAAAGGTAGTATTATTTCATATGGTAATGCATCTGGTCCTGTTGACCCACTATCCATTGGTAGATTATCACCTAAAAATATCAAAGTTGCAAGACCTCAATTATTTGGTTATATTCAAACACCAGAAGAATTTGACTATTACTCTAAAAAGTTAATGTCTCTGATTAATGATGATAAACTAAAGATTAACATTTTTAAAGTGTTTGATTTAAAAGATTATCAAGAAGCCACTAAGTTAATGGAAGGTAGACAAACTACAGGTAAGTTGGTTTTAAAACTTTATGAATAATTTTAAATATACATGTTATTACAAAATCTATAATTGATTAAATATTATATATGCTTAGAAACTTATTAACACACATCGAAAAAAAAAATAATAATAATATGTTTAATTAATTTAAATAATAATATTTTTCACAAAAAAATATATAATCATATATATAATCAGCAAGATATATATCAAGAAATAATCGTTTTAAAAAAGAGAATTAAAAAAACCAATAAATTTAACTTTTTTTTTAATTTATTTTTATTACTATAAATTAATTATCAATCTATATTATTAATTAAATAAAGATAACAAAGTAATTTCAATTTTTTAAAAAATTATATTTAAATCATTATTATTTATATATATTAATTTAAATATATAATAAAATGAGTTTTAAAATTATTAAAAAAGCAAGCATATCTCCAAGTCATTCAATAAACACTAAAAGAAAAAGAGATACAATTAAAAACTTTTTTAAATGGAATTATAATAAAAATGATCACTTAAAAAATACAAACAATCAATATAAAAAAATAAAAAAAAAGAGCTCAAGACTTTCTTTAAATGATAAAACAAATATTCTAAATGATATTTCAAGTTCTAATAAGAGTCCTCTTAATCTAGTAATAAATCAACAAGATTTTAATCATAATAATCATGTACATGACTCACGTGTAAATAGTGAAAAATATAATTCAAAATCAAATAATATTGTTTTATCAATAAAAAAATTGTTTACATTTAAGATTTTTACAAATAATAACCATAAACTAACAAATGTAAACAAATTGAGTAATAATCAATATTTCATAAAAAGCAACAACAATACAGATAATGAATTGAAATGTTATAACAAAACACCGCCTGTAAATGAATTATTGGATTCTTTATTTTATTCTAAAGCACAAGAAAATAAAGAGAATAAACATAGTTTGATTGTGAATAATGATTACATATCTGAAGGTAGCAAATTGATTGACGAGTATAGATTGCCAAAGCCTGTTGCAAGTTTTAGTTTTACTTCATTAAAACGAAATAATTCAATAAGTAAAAAGAAAACAAATTTAAACTTAGGCAGTGGTGAAAGTCCATTTTTGAACATCCCACCTTTCTCTCCTTTAGAAGAAATTGAACCACCATTGACTAGAGATTTTAAGGAATTACAATTTTTAAAAGAGGAAGAAGATTATGCCATTGATATAAATGGCAATGATTCTGACTTAAAAATATTGAGTGATGTTAAGTTATTCTCAGAAAAAGATAGTAATAATAATGATTCTTGTGTGGATTCACCAATTAATACTCTAGACACTTCACTAGAGTATAATACAGAAAATTTTAATGCAATCACTAGTTTAATTAAAACTGAGGATTTAGAAGAGGAATTTGAAAACATATCCAATAATAATATAGAAGTATTTAATAAATCGAATGCTACATGTCTTGTTGTTCCAACTTTTAGAGAAGATAATTGGATAAATCTTAACGATTACATTAAAGGACACATGAATAAAAGTTTTACTCAGTTGGATATAATAGGGCAGGCTAAAGGGAATTTGGAAGATGAAAACAAGATTATAACGAAATGCCAAGATATGTTCAATTCTTATGATTTCAGAAATCCTGACTTTTTTAATGAAAATTCAGATGAATATACTGATAACATTAAAGAAGAAGAGAGAAATAACGAAGTGTTGTTTAATGAGAGTCAGTATTATAGCTTTGTTGATGATGAAATTGAAACTATCAAAGACTCGATTAGATCAGTAGGCTTTAAAACAAATGAAAAAACCTCAAAATTGAAGTTTAATGTTGTCTCGGAAGTATTTTATTATAATGATTTAGAAGAAAGTAAAACAAGTAATAAGCTATCTTTAATAGAATTAGCAAAGGGTGATCTCAGGGTTGAAGATAAATTGTTATTAAAAAACAATACAAGCAATTTGAAAGCACAAAACGATTGTTATCCAGCAATTGCAATTAAGTCAAAAGACAGAACGCCCTCATTGAATTCTGAAGATTCGGATTTACAGCTTGTTGATTTATCAGAAGTTAAAGATTTTGATGGGTCATTTTTAAACAATTATAATGAAACATATAAATCTGATTTACTTTTTAATAATTCTTTAAATATTCAACAGTCAGAATCAATCTGGTCTTTTAAAGAAATTAAACATGCTTTTGAGAATGATGATGATTCTTTATATACTGGGGATTTAGAAAATCCAATAGTTCAATATAGAATTCAAGTTGCAAATGAGCTAGACCTGGATTGCTGTTTAACTGATGTAGAATCATTAGAATCACCAGAATCACCAGATCTATTTACTTCAATTAATAATATCAATGATGGTATAGACCAAACAGAGTTCAATAATCCTATCAATGATGAAGATAGAAAAGTCAAATCAATTTTAAAATATAAACATAATATAAATCAAATAACTGAGATGAAGACATCTGAGATTGAATCCTTAGAAAAAGTTGAAACATTTTTAACTAAGTTTCAAGAAAAAGAAGAAATGAGAATGCAAATGGTTCCAAACTTATCTAAAATACGTGCTTCTCAGTTAAGAAATTTCTATTCTAAAGAGTTTTATCCTATGATGCATAAGGATGAAGAATTTTTGAAAAGTGTAAGAGAGACACAAAAAAAGATTGATTTCAGTATTTATAATGAAGAACCTATAAAAATGTAAGAACAATCAAGAAAAAGAAAATAAAGTATATGATATAATAAACTTTTAATTATATATAAATGTTCATATATAACAGAAAAAAAAAAAAAAAAAAAAAAAAAAAAA
>JAJMDG010000168.1:0-23176 GCA_030565715.1 Hanseniaspora singularis (nom. inval.) | reverse complement strand
GTAATAGCGCTACTCCAAAACCCATTATAAACTCTTTTAATAGACAATTGTTCACTACAGACACTAACCCTTATTTAAAAAACACAACACATGATACATCAAACATCAATATCAAGCAAAACATAAAAAAAAGATCTATTATAAATGTATCAAAAACACAAAAAGGAAATCCAATGTTAGACTATTTTTCTAATAAAGGTATAGGGTGGCAATACGTTTCAGCTGAGAAAGGGAATAAAATATTATATGATTACTCTGTAAGGAATAATAAAAGACAAATTTTATTTTTAAGTTTAAAGTATCATAAATTACACATGGAATATATAGCTAAAAGAATGAAATGGCTAACCAAACAAAACACAATATTATTAGTTCTTATAGATGTTGAGCAACATGAACAAATACTTAAAGATTTAAACAAACTATGTCTCTATAATGGTTTCACAGTACTTTTAGGTTGGACTTATGACCAATGTGCTAGGTATATACAATATCTAAGTTGATTTATCAGTACCTTTAACTTTACTATCAAACATTTTTGCGGATTTACTACCAAATTGAATTGCTCTTTTTGGTTCTAATGAAAGTTCTCTGAATGGTAACAAGTTTCTTGCAATATTTCTTAAAATAGTTTTATTTCTTTTCATATTCAAAGGCACTTCGGAAGTTGAATATTCAACAACAAAGTCATCTAAAAATGGATATCTTAATTCTACACCGTTTATTGCTATAACTTTATCATCTCTATTTAGGTTTCTATCGTGAATATTATTTATTTGTTTGTTTAATTCAGTTATGAGTTCTTCGTTGGATTTATTATTGAACTTATGGTATCCACCAAATAATTCATCTGCACCTAAACCTGAGAATAAAACTGTTGATTTATTAGTCAATAATGACGCTTGCTTTGAAGCGAAATAGAATGCAATAGCTATAGACAGATCCATCTCGGTATCTTTCGGGTATATTAAATCAAGAACAATTGGTTTATGTTCTAAGTATTCTTCACTTTTGACATTTATTTTGTGGAACTTTATATCAACAACTGGAAACTGTTCGGAAATCTCACCAAAACTTTTTATTCCTAACTTTCTATCTGGAACATCATCAGGTTGCATATTAGTTCTAGGATTTTCAAATGCAACATTTAATAGGTTCAAAGTAAAATGATTTTCTAATTTATTCTCTATAATTATTTGGCATAATAGAATTAAAATTAAAGAGCAGTCTAGCCCACCTGAGAACAAAACACCGACATTTAATCTATCGTCTTCTTTTTCTCCTAAAGGATGTATATTTATTAATCTTTTGTAACAACTATCCTTTAAGGTATCATATAATTTTTTTTCTATCTTTTGGATTTCTTCTTCTTCTTCTATAACTCCCTCCATAACAGAATATGACGATTCGTTTATTAAATTAGTATCAATAATTTTATTAGTGTTTTTATCATATATGTAAATAACATTATTTAAACAATTAATAAAATTTTCTTTATAAATATCATCTATATTAGAGCCATTGCATGATGTAACAATCAGTTCCTTAGTTTCTTTAATGAAACAATATGATAGTGATCTTTTTCCTATACTATCTCTACCAAAATAGTTTTTTCCAGTAAACTTATCTATAATATTATAAGCAAATTCACCTCTTAATGATCTGATAATTTTAATTATTTCTTCATCAATAGTACTTTCATGCTTGGATTCTATCAGATAAAGCATATCACTAATAAATTTTGTATCGTTATAGTATTCATTTAATTCTGAATTATATAATTCACCGTTGTACTGAAGAATAAATCTTTCGCTTATTATTGGCTGCTTGGTAAATGGTGATCTTAAAGATAAAACTGATGATAAAAGTAAAGTTTTTTCATCTTTTAAATATTCAAATCCTGTAAAATTAGGTCCTCTGTTTATGATATAAGAACTTTCTTTAATAAAAGCATCATCAATATTTTTTGTTGTTAATACATTTGATACATTTTCAACTGTATTTTCTTCCGATCCTTCAAAATATAAAGAGTAATCGTTTGTTGAGGTGGATTTTCTAAATCCATTGTAATACATAAGAATACCACACATTATTTTATATTAATTATATTCAGCCTTCTTTTTGTCTTGGGGTATATGCTTATCATAAGATTGTATGAGATGAGTTATTGTATAAATTTTTCAAAAGAGAATTTCATTCAAAAAAAAAAAAAAAAAATTATATATGCTTATAGTAATGAAAAAAAAAAAACTATTATCTTGTTTTAGAGATTACGGAGTTTATACAATAAACGTAAATTTTTATGTTGTCTTTTTTTTTTAATATATTAAAATAAGCCTTTACAATCAAAAAACACACACACACACATTTATCCGTAAAACCAACAATTAAATATTAAAGAATTAAAATGTCTTTTGAGGAACAATTTGATAATAATAATGATAGTGTTTTAAGTGATGAATATTTGGAAGATGGTGAAGATAATATAATCGGGATTGATTTATTGCAGGGAAGTGAGGAGGTGAATGGAGAAGAATATAAAATAACATTAAAAACAGATTCACCAATAGATGAAGATCATCCAAATGAACCAAAAGAAGAAATCTTAAAAGATTTAGAAGAAAGTATACCAAAAAATAATATTAAAACTGAGAATGAACCTAAAAATATTGAAGAAATTAATAAACATGAGAGTGAGCCAGATACTTTTGATTTTAAATCATTTTTAGATTTATTAAAAGATCCAAATGCAGAACCTATACTAAAGTATACTAGATCATTTATAAATCAAATGTTAAAAACAGATAAATGGTATACACTTGAAGAACAGCAAAAGCTTATAAATGATTTTGAGAGTTTTATTTATAAAAAGTTTCAAATTTATGAACCTTTTAAATCAATGAAAAATGAAGAAGAATTGGATAATAGTAAAGACTGTATGGAAAAATTAATAACTAACAAGCTATATGTAAAATTGTTTCCACCATTATACTATAGCAGATTTACAAAGTTTAAAAAGTTACACCCAAATGATGCAATTTTATTTGCTGAAGATCATTTAAAACTTATAAAAGAAGATAATAAGATATGGAATAACATAAATAAATTTGGAGGTGTTGTAGCTCTTGAAAATCTAGAGATTAATGAACTTTCAAACATAAACGTAATACTATTAAATAAATTTTTCAAAGTTTTCAATAGAGAATTATTTAAAATGAGTAAGTTTAGATCACCTAGAGATAAGTTAGTATGTTTATTGAATAGTTGCAAAATTATATTTTCATATTTGAAAAAAATAGGAAATAAAAATTTAACAGCTGATAATTTTATGCCATTGTTAATTTACTCTATACTAAGCTTACCAAGTTTGGATTCTGATAATTACTTTTTGCAATCAACGGTGAAGTATATTGAAACATTTAGACAAGATAACTTTTTAAAAGGAGAAGAAAGTTATTATTTAATGAGTTTCCAAGGTGCATTGAGATTTATTCTAGACTTAAATGAGGAAAATATGTTTGAAGTATTTAAGGTTGAAAATAAGGAACTGTTTAAAAATAAGTTAGAAGAAAAAAATGATTTTATATTGGCAAAAAGATTAGAAAAAGAAGAAAAACTTAAAAAGAAAAAAATGGAAGAAAAACAAGCTCACAAAGAAGAACAAACATTTGCTAATAGCTGGCCATTGAGTGGATGGTTTGGAAACACTAATGTTGAATCAGAAGAGCAAGAATCATTAATTACAAAATTTTCTAACTTATTAACTACATCTACTGAAGAGAATCCTCAAAACAATAATGTAACTAAAAATATAAATCCTCGACAAATAATAGAGGAACAAAATAAAAAAACTGAGATTGAAGATTTAAATTCCTTAAAAGAGATGTTTCCTCAATTAGATGAGTTAATAATAAAAGATATATATATTTCCAAGCACAGAAATGTTACTCAAACCATTGAATGTGTTTTAGAAATGATTTAAAAATTATATAATATTTATTATTACCGACATTTTATTTAAATATTAATCACATGATATATTTAAGGCTTTTTTTTCAATAAGATTCTTATAAAGTTATTAACTAAGAATGAGATGAATTTTAGACAAATTTAATATTTAATTTTTATTCTTCTAGAAGGAAAAAAAAAAAAAACACTAAAATGTATTTAAAATGTCTTTTTCTAATTTATTTATAAAAAAAAAAAAAAAAAAAAAAAGAATGTATATATATTTAAAAAGGAGATAGTAAGGAAAATTAAAAAATCGTTTAATATTACATAAAATTAGCCATTTTTTTTTAAATAAATAATTTGACACGTAATCGGTATATTTATTTATTTTGAAATCATCTAAAAATAGTATATTTTATAAATAACCTAGAATTATATATACATCTTTAGAAATAAGAGAATCTTTTTTTATTTTTTATTTTTAGGAGTGAAATTTAAAGTGAAATTTAAAACCAAATATATAATTAAAATATAATGAAATTAAATCAAAACATTTTGGTTGTATTAACATTGCCAATAGTAATATTAACAACACTATCACAATCACTTGTATTTGATGAAGCTACTAAACTTATAGAGTATACAAATAAATCAGAACCATATTATTCAAAGATCAGTGATTCAACTATCCATGACTTGAATGAAATAAATAAAAGTGTTAGAGAAAAAGTTGTAAAGATTATAAACACAGATTTTTTTAGATTTTTTAAACTTAATCTATTTTCTGAATGTCCATTCTGGGATGACAACAATGGTTTTTGTACTAATAGGGCATGTGCAGTTGATATTATAGAAGATAATTTCCATGATTTACCAGAATACTGGCAACCGGAGATGTTAGGAAAAATTAATGATTT
The DNA here is from genome assembly GCA_030565715.1 of Hanseniaspora singularis (nom. inval.). Taxonomy (NCBI): domain Eukaryota; kingdom Fungi; phylum Ascomycota; class Saccharomycetes; order Saccharomycodales; family Saccharomycodaceae; genus Hanseniaspora; species Hanseniaspora singularis (nom. inval.). Next base: position 18,308 of record JAJMDG010000168.1, on the reverse strand, counting down.
AGACAGTTTAGATAATCAACCTATAGATGCACAAGATGAGTTTTTAAACCAATTGTGTAATAAAAAATTTTTAACAGCTAGTCACTATGCACCACTAAATTGTAGAGACGTTGACTATTGTGATGTTGATTATATTACAAACCACCCGGATGCAGTATTAGTAGATTTAACAGCAAATCCAGAAAGATTTACAGGATATGGAGGAGAACAAAGTGGATTAATTTGGAAATCTATTTACTCTGAAAATTGTTTTGAACTAAGTGATAATGCTACTGCAGGTTTAGCTAAAGAAGTTTTTTATAAATTGATTTCAGGAATGCACGCATCTATAGCAACACATTTATCTAATGATTATTTAGATACAAAAACAGGAAAATGGGGACCTAACTTGGACTTATTCATGTTTAGAGTTGGAAATTGGACAGATAGAATAGAAAACATTTACTTTAATTATGCAATTGTATCTAAAGCTATTCAAAAAATATCACCTTATTTAAGAGAATTAGAATTTTGCTCACAATATGATACACAAACATTGGATTTATTACAAGAAATAACATCCAGTATACCAGGTGAGGTCTTTAACGAACATAAAATATTTGATGATCAATTAAATTCTGAAATGAAAGATCAATTCAGAGTTAAATTTAAAAATGTCACTAAAATTATGGATTGTGTACATTGTGATAGATGTAGATTATGGGGTAAAGTACAAAGTACAGGGTATGCAACAAGTTTAAAAATATTATTAGAAATGGATAATGAGCCAATGTTTGTTGTTAATTCTTTAACTAAATATGAATTGATTGCATTACTAAACACTTTTGATAGAATAACTAAAAGTGTAGAATTAATTAATGAATTTGAAATCATGTTTAATAAGAAATATAATTCTGAGTATAACACTTATAATGCAAAGATTAACAAATTAATTAATGATTCAGTAGATACTTTAAAAAGTATTTATTCAAAAGTTGTAAATCCTATAGATCAAGTTAAAAAAAACGATGTTGAAACTGTTGATAATGATGATTTAGATGAAAATATTTTTGTTGATGTCTTATTGCCTATGGATGATGACAATAGTGGTGTATATGTTCATGGTAGAAAATTAGTTAATGACTTTAAAAAAGCCTGGAACCAAGAAATGAAAGAAGTTAAAAAAGCAATGCATTTTATTTTCAGGAGTTATGTAGATTTACCAAAAAACTTGTATAGATTAACAATTTATAAGTTAAATGATTGGTATAACAAGTTTATATACTAAATATATAATAAAATTTAATTATATTGTGCAAATTATTATGATAAGAAAGTTATTTACCCGAAGATGAATTTAAAATTCGATAGAATAAAAAATAATAATAAAAACGTTTTATAATATTATACTTTTTTCTTTCTTTTTTTTGGCAATATATATATATATTTTTTTTTTTTTTTAAATGAGTAAAAACAAAGAAAAGCTCAAATACCAAAAACAACAATAATAATAATAAATTAATAACCATAGATCTTTATAAATCGTATACTTATTGATACTCATCATCTTTAAATCAAAACTTGGTTATATTAATCAATAAAATGTTTGCTAAAAATCATGATATAACTGAAAATAAAATTAAAACAGTATCTAAACCTTTTACTGATGCATGTTTTACTTGTAAAAAACGAAGGGTGCAATGTGATATGACTAAACCATTTTGTAATACTTGTAAATCAAAAAAAAATTTAGTTTGTGAAGGGTTTGATGTTAAACTTAGATGGTCAGATCCTATTGAGTTTGATATTTATGGATATGTATCAGCGAATCCAAAAAATAGTAAAATATTAGATTCAGATAATAAAGATCCACAGTATCAAAGAAGAAAAATTAAATATTTGCATTATAAAGAAGAATATGAATATTATGATGAAATGGATGATGAATTAACATCGCTTAATAAAGTCCTTACACATAATAAACATAAAATAATAAACGGAGACACATGGGTTATTAAAAAATTTGGTGTATTTGAAGGAATAAGTTATTCAAAGATTTTATATCAGAAGAAATTAAGAAATCAAAAACTTAAGATAAAGAAGAAAAAAGCATTAAATATGAAAAACAAAAGTAAAAGAAAAATTAGAAAAAAAGCAGAGAATCTTCATAATAATAACATTAACAAAGAAGCAAACTATAAAATAAATAACATTAATGAAGAAAAATTAGAAAGTATAATTAATAATCAATTTGATGATATTTCTTTTGATGAAAATAAATTTGCTAAACATTCTTTGAATAAATACCAACAAACCAATGTAGCAATAATGGAACCATTACTAGAAGATAATGACTCCAAAATTCTTAATGATATTTTTGGATATTACAACACTTTTATGACACACCCAATAAATCCAAAAAAAGATTTAATTGAAAATCAACCAAGTTCAAGTATTACAGCACAGGTGGCTATAAACGACGAGATAAAAAAATTTGATGATCAAATAAATTACAAAGAAAAAATAACTTCATTAAATGAATATAATAAGCATTTAATAACACCGAATAATAATATTCTACACCATGATCATAATGAATGGGGAAATTTACCTGCTTATTTAGAGGACATATTTAAAACACATCACGATGCACTTGAAATTGATAACGCAAGTAGAGATATTAGCAAAATTAATACTAAACAACAAAATTCTAATAGCGTTATTCATAATGAAATTCTAAGTAATAGCAATCCAGGAATCGAGTTGAATAAAAATGACAAACCGGATGTCATGGTTTCTGATGATATATCTAATTATTATAAAGCAAATAGTGATTCCATCATTAGTAGCATTAATAATAAAAGAGATGATTTAGTATCAAAATCAAATAACATTCTAGTGGAAGAAACACATGAAAGTATAATTAGTAATAATCAATTTGGAGTAGCTCCTAATGAGACTAATGACTATAACTTTTTAAATGATAATACAGGGAAGGCAGATATAGACTTAAACAACAATAATGTAATCGATAATCATACAAATTTCATGGCAAAGCACCATCGTATTTTGTTATCTCCAAATGATCACGTTTTAATAAATGATGTTAAAGACTTAGAAAGGAAAAAGATGATCCTACAACAAGAAATCGATGAACTACTTCATATGAAGCAAAAGTTACTAAAAGATATATCTGAAATCCAAATTTAATGTATTGTAATTCTATTTATTAATATTTAATATATATTTAAATTTTTCAAAAAATATATGATAGTTTTTGGCTATAATAGGTTGTTGTTTTTTTTTAATATCTATGATAGTATATAGATTTAAATTAAACCTTTTAAAAATTAGTATTAATGTTATATTATTTATCTTCCGGATAACATTTTTCCGAATTTTAGGTGAATGAATTTTTTTAAAATCCTTTTATAAAAAAAGATTATATAATAAAGTATCAGAATACCCCATAAAAAATAACAGCAAATATTTTAATTTTTGACAAAAAAAAATATTATTATTATATTTAAGCAATGATGAGTAACTTGTTTTGAGTTATTTTTTTTTGTATATTTCTTTTCAATTCATTTCTTAAAAAACTAAACTAAACACCAAAAATAAAATATAATATAATTAATTAATATGACTGTCTTAAACGTTGCTGTTATTGGAACTGGTATTTTTGCCAAAGAAACACATCTTCCTACTTTACAATCCTTTAGTGAAGAATTCAAAGTAGTAGCTTGTTACAACAAAACTACTTCAAAAGCTGAAGAATTTAGTAAATTAGCTAATTGTAAAGTTTATACTGATGTTGAAGAATTATTCAGTGACCCAGAAATTGATGTCGTTGATGTTTTAGTTCCAAATCAATTTAACTTAATATATGTCAAGTTAGCTGCAAAATATAATAAACATATTATTATGGAAAAACCAATAAGTGCTACATTAGAAGAATGTAAAGAAATATATAAAATATCAAAAGAAAACCCAAACATTTTTATTGGTATCAACGAAAATTGGTTATATTTAGAAGGAGCTAGAATTTTAAAGGAAAATTTAAGCAAAATTGGTAATATACAATCATTTACCTACAACTCTACAGGTCCATTTGTATCAAAAAATAAATATGCAACTGAATGGAGATCACACCCACAACACATTGGAGGTTATTTAAGTGATGGAGGTGTTCATCAACTTGGTTTATTAACTGAAGTTTTAGGTCCAGTTGGTAAAATATCTAGTTTAACAAAACAAATTAGAAAAGAATCAGGAACAGATGATACTTGTTTTTCAACTCTTCAAATGACAAACGGTGATAATGTTATTGGTACTTATACATACTCATCAGCATTTGGACAAACTGATAAGTGGGTAATTTTTAAAATATATGGTGATAACGGTTCCCTATTTTTAAACTTATCTGATAAGAAAACACCATATATTGAATTAAATGTTGGTCCAAATGCAGAAACAGCTACTGTAAAAGCTCAAAAAATTGAATTTTTTGAATCACCTTTCTTTGGTGTTGAAACTGAATTCAAGGCTATGCATTCCGCTATTGTTGATAAGACTTCTTATAAGGGTTCTGTAGCTGCTTGTAGTCATCATTTATTCATTGTTGGTGCCATCTTAGAAAGTAGTAGTAAAGGTGGTGATATGGTTAATGTTGAACAATTTGAAGATTAAATAATTATTTATATATTTAATAATCTTAAGAATTTTTTTTATTTAGAATAAATGATAAATACTATTATAAATAACTTCAAACAAAAAGAAAGGTATCTAATTTCGATTAAGGTTCCATGGCCAAGTTGGTTAAGGCGTGCGACTGTTAATCGCAAGATCGGCGGTTCGATCCCGCCTGGGACCGTTTTTTTATTATTATTTAATAAAAACTGTTTATACTTTTTATAATTAATTTTTTTTTGTTTTCTTCTCCAAAAATTGCAAATAATTTATAATATTTTATATAAAAATTATAATGGGTTTTCGATGAAAAGTTGTAATCTATCATGTAAATATGTGCAAACTACTTTGTCATTTTTTTCAACCATCCATTCAAATACATTTTCAACATCACCACAGATAACATCATAATAAGATTGAATAATTTCTTTTTCCATGTCTAAGCCGCCTAAACATTCTTTACTATTTAGACCTCTAAAATGTTCATTCTCATAAATATATTCTCTATTCTTAGCTAAAAGAACTGGATTAAATTTAGGGAGATTACAATGAGCAAAAAGAGCATGATCTTTAGATAAATCTGCTTTAAAGTAGGTATCTCTAAATTCAATTGGATCATAATTTTCCATATCCTCATCCTTGAAAGTATTACTATGCATCATACCTCTTAACTGTCTTTGAACTATGTAATCTTGTCTAAAATCTTTTTGATAATAAGCTACCCCTCTATAACCACCATTTTCACCTTTCATATGATAACCATCAAGTGAAGGAACTGAAAAAACTTGGTAATAAGGTAAGTCTACAACATGTGCAGCAGCTATAAATGTATCTTTATCACCTTGACCAGCAGCATATTGAGATAAAAGATGGTAATATAGATTAGGACCATGAACATTATAATATAGAGATAAAAGCAATGTTTTCCAGTGCTGTCTTTTGCTAATCATTAATTGACCTGTTTCTGATGATGGATCCGGCATTGTACCATCAAAGTCATGATATGGTAATGTCTCGCTATCAGAGCCATTCATAGTAGTAGTTCTCATAGGTGACCATGTATCTACAAAGTTTCTTACTCTTTTATTTAAATTAATTTTCATTCCTGCGGATTCATAAAAAAATGGATGTGTAGTTCTTCTCCAAAAATCAGGCCAAACAATTAAACCATTTTGTGTAAAGGCTTCAGATTTAAATATATTGTCTAAATTCTTTAAAGGATAATCGTCTGCATCTAATAATAAACAATTTTCAAAAGATGACGCCATTAACGCTAAAGATTTATATTGGAAACCTTTAAACTTATAAGTTGATAATATGTCTTCATCAAATATAGAATTTAAGTAAATACATTTACCATTTAATTCAGATTTTAAAAGATCACAAAATTTACTATCAACATTTTCACCATTATCATCATCAGGGATTAACACTTCAATTGGTAAATTAGTGCCAAGAGCTCTTATAGTTTTAATAACTGAATATGCAAGAACTGAAAATTTTCCACCTGCAACGAATACAATACCATCACCCTTATACTTTTTCAATCCAGGGTATTTTAAATCTTTACTATTCGCTATACTTTCTATAAACCCAATATGTGTTTTCTTTATTGAATTTTTAACTGATTCTTGAACTTGTAAATAATTTTCTTCTAAAGATTTTAAAGTTAGATATGGCCATCCATTCTCAACAGAGTCTTTCCAATATCCTACACTAGGTGATTTTTCTTTATAAATACCTAGTGAGGACTCCAAGAAATTACTTGCTGTGTCTTTCTCTTTGAATGAAGGGCTATAAGGATTAGTTATTTCAGGATTATACTCTTTGAATATTTGGTGTATTATATTTCCAAAAATCTTATGTATCTCTTTATTACTATTATTTATAACTGATGAACCATCTGTATCTGATTCTGTGTTTTCTGTTTCAAGTTGAGGAGTTATTTCTGGTTCATGTGTTGGCATTAGTTCTACTGGAGATATGACTGTGCTATCACCGCTAGGTACGCTTAATACTAAATTACCATCTGTTTGTACCTTGGTCAACTCTATTTGATTGTATGTATATTCATCATTTTTAGAAGATACATATATTATTAGTAAACTGCAGAGGAATAGTAAAATTAAACATAATCCTATAAAATTAAAATTTTTATTAAGTCTATGAATATAGTTACTAAATCTTCTAAACAGTGTGAATAAAAACATATTTTTTTAATTATAATATGTTAAATCCAGTGAATTATTGTTGATGATTCAGGTTGTATATAATTTAAATTTGTTTTTTTTTTTTTTTAATATATATATACATAAGTATTTTATCAAATAAATGAAAATCCTGAACAAAAAATTATGTTGTTCAAATATGATTTTTCAAAAAAAAAAAAAAAAAAAAATTACTGTGAATTTGTTGTTATTTATAATTTTGAAAGTGCATATGAAAAATCCTAATAATAATTATTGTGACAAGAAAAATACTATAATTAATTAAATCCGATTAATAACTTATATTATTTTTAAAAATATTTTTTTTTGTTAAAAAAATCAAAATAAAAGAGTAAATAATGAAAATCATAGTTAAGATTGATACATCATTAAATATATATACAACCAGTGTGTAATCCATTATTGGTACACGTATATAATATATAAATTAAATATAATGTCTGCAGAAGAACAACATAAATCACAAATGAATAGTAGTTCTAATTATACTAAGCCACAACAAAACTTTATGAAGCAGTTAGTACTACAATACTGTAACTTACATAATATTAATATACAAAACTATATACAAAATAAAGAGGTCTTAAAAGAAATACAAAGAAAATCAGTAAATTATTATAATTGGACAGTTTTATCTAAATCATTAACAGTTAAAACAAAAAAAAATCAAATATCATCAAAAATATTTACAGAAACAATAGATGGACTAATAGAAAAATATAAAGATAGAGAGCCAAGTTTTATAGTACACTTACATCCAAAAATAGTTAAACTTACAATTAATGAGAAATCAATGATATTAAAAATAAATGATGACATAGTTAAAAATATTTTAGAAAATATAGCTAGAAATACAATACCTAATGATTTTATAGATTTAGTAGAAGATTTAAAAGTTAATTATTACGAGGGAAATTTATTAGTAAAAGTTATTAATTATAGAGATGGAAAGCACAACTTAAAAAACTTTTTGACAATTTTAAAACCTACTAATTATACTGTATATCAAGATATCTTATCAATGCAAGGGCTTCGTGCACATGACTACCTAGGATTAACTTTAGAATCGATGATACTAAATTTAACTAAAAGAGATTTAGACTTAGATGTTAATGAAGATGATTTAGAATTTAAAGAAAGCGATCAAGCTTATCATAGGGATTTAAGTAAACTTGAAGGTAGTAAAGAACAATTAGGTCATATACCATTGAAAAATATTGAAGATGAAGATGAATTTTCAATGTTTAGTAACTTTAAAAAGAGGGATACGAGTTTCTTTAATAAATTATCTATGTATAAGGAGAATGTTAAAATAGAAAAGCAACATCCACTAGCCCTAAGGTATCATACATATCAACCACCTTCACAAAGTAATAATTCCACATCTCGTGGAAAAGGCAAAGGGACTGGAAAAAAGAAGGCTACGAATCCTAATGCACCAGTAAAAAGAAAAAGAAAAGCAAATACTGGCCAAACAAAAAAGCCAGTCACAAAAAAAAAAAAAACTGAATAATTTAATAATGATGTATATTTTTAAAAATATAAATTAAGGGGCATTCTATATAAATATAAATATATATGTAATTACGTATTAATTAGATGTCATTTTTTATAATTTTTTAATTTTTATTTTTAAAGGGATGAGTAAGATATTTAAAAGTGAAAAAAAAAAAAAAAAGTATATATATATGGACAAAATCAATGGATAAAATCATAAAAAAAAAAATTCAAAGATTAAAACTATTATTAAATTTATTTATCTGGATCTATAAATACAAAATATAACCAGATAACAATAATATATACACATTTACAAAGAAAAATATTATATATATATATTCATTTATTTAAAAACAGTTAAAATGATTGAATTTGTTTTAGGACACCAAATCTTATCCTTAATTCAAATAATAAAATTTGTAGATAGATTTCATTATGAAAATCCAAGGGGCAAATATGCATACCCATTATCTAGTAAAAAAATTTCAGATGATCAATATTGTTTTTTACTTAAAGTATTTGAAAAAACTATCTATAGTGAATATGCTGAACATGATCCAAAAAGAGTTGATTTATTAAACTACATAAATCTTTTTAAACCAGAAGTGTACGAGACTTCTTATAATGTCGACTATGATTATACTGTTTTTAAAAGTACAATGTTTGATATTTTAAAAGATCAAAAAGGAAAATATCAAGAAATATTTGTTATATTGATATTTTTTATAAATGACAAGAAAAATGAAGTTGTAAACGATTATGATTTACTTTCAAAATTATTACATTATGAACCTTATTGTGAGTTATTAAAATTAAAATTTTTAATTGCACAAGCAAGATCTATTAACGGAAGTAATAATGAAGTTTTTAATGAATTCTGCTATGAGTCATTAGCAACAGCTGCTTATCAATTGTTGATTACTAATTGTGAAATGGATATGTATATTGAATACTATTATTCAGAAAGATATAAAAATTCATTGCATTGTATTAAATACAGGACTAGTGTACCTTTTTATGTTATAGATAAAATAAGAATATCAATACTAATTAATAGATTTTTATTAATATTTAAACATTCTCTTTTACCAACATCAAATGAGTCGAGTTTAGAAGAGCATATTTCAAAAAGTAAAATAGAAGATAAAAGGCCTGTTAGAAGAATAATATACTTCTTAAACAAGAAAAACAATATTGATAATGAATGGTTTATTAAAGATGAAAATCCTATTGATGGAAATATATCTATTTCAGAGTTCAATGATCTGATTAAAGAAAAATCAATAACCTTAATAGATGTAAAGTACACCCCGAAATCTATTGATTATGAATTAGAGAACACCATGATGTTACTAAATAACATAAAACTTTTATCAGCCTATAATAATAATAATAACTCTAGCTTTTTAAAATTACCAAATCATATATTGAAAAAAATATTTTCTCAATTACCAGATAACCAACTATTTAAATTATTAACATTGAATAAAAGAATAGCAAATGTAATAACTGAAATTATTTATTATAGGCCATATGTTAAGAGTTTGAAAAATCTTCAAAAGCTAGAAATGACAATAGTTAAATCCTCTCTGAATCAAACAATTTTTCCCTATAATGTATTTGTTAAACGATTAAATTTTTCATTCTTTAGTCATTTAATAGATAAATATACTTTAGAGATTGTAAATAATTGTAAATTTGTTGAGAGATTGACATTAGTAAATTGTTTTGAAATAAAAGGTGACGAGGTTGCAGTTCTCATAGACAATTTACTTGAGAATGTTTTAAAAAGTGTGGATCTGTCAGGTGTGCCTTATTTAAATGACTCAGTCATTGCTTCTTTAGTAAATAAATGTAGTCTAAGTTTACAAGGCTTATACATTCCTAATCTAAACTGTCAAAAAAAGTTTTTAATGAGATTAGTAAAAAGCTGTATCGGAATCAAGAGGTTAAGATTAACTAATTGTTTGAGTTTAGATAATGAGGTAGCACTTGGTATAGGTAATTATTTAACTAAATTGGTTGAGCTAGATCTTTCTTTTTGTGATAAAATTACAAGTGAACCAATATTTAACATTCTTTCTAAAGCAACACAATTAAGAGATTTAAACTTAAGTAATTGCAAAAAACTAGATAGTAATTTTATTTCATTGCTTTATGATTCTAATGCTAAAATATACAAACTAAAAAATCTAGACATAGGTTGCTTAAATTTATTTTCATCATTTAAAGATGATGATATGAGAAAATTAGTAAGTATAGCACCAAATCTAAAGCATTTGACAATTAATAAGCATAAATCATTAACTGATGAGAGTTTAAAACACATATCTGTTTTGTATAGGACTTTAACAACACTTAATATAGGACACTTAATCAAAGTTACATCAAAAGGTATAAGTTATTTGCAAAATTGCACAAGGTTAACATACTTAGACTTATCATCATGTGAAAAAATTTCATCAGAAGGAATCCTATATTTATCATCTTTAAAAAAATTAAAAAGATTAGGTTTGGTTAAATGTGTTCAATTAGATGATTTCACACTATTATCATTTTTATCCAAAACAAAAGCCAAGTTTGAAAGGGTTCATTTATCCTACTGTACTCAATTGACCGGATTTGCAATATTAGAGCTTTTGAAAAATCATGATACCATTCAACATTTATCAGTCAGTGGGATACCATCAATAAAATCTGTATCACCAATCTTTAAAAAATATGCCAAGCCTCCACCATCTAATTTTCCAATGGAGCAGAAAATTTCATTTGCTATATTTACAGGCTATAAAGATATTGATAGTATTAAGAATATTTTAGAAAATAAGTTGGTTGATAAAATAGTCAATAATATTTATATGAATCCGCGTAGAGATGATATTATGTTTGATTTATACTTATTCCATTGTAAGTTTGAAAATTTAAATTTTTCAAAATTATTAAGAAATATTTTCAAACAAATGGCATCGTCTATTATAGCATATGATTATTTAGTAAATAGATACGATATTGATATTATTAATTTCAATGAAGAGGTTATTATAATTGAAATTGAATCTCTTTTAGAAAGCGAAAATTACGGCTCAGCTTACTTTGGTATTGATAATATCTTTAATTTTTTAAATAATGTAAATGATGGCTGTGACTTGGTACTTAAAGATGGAAGCACAATAAAAAATATAACATTTGATGAATTTAAAGACATTGCTTCTGATTTGAAAGGATTTTTTAATAGTGATGAGCATAAACCAGCTACAAATTTAAAATTTAGTAAATATGAAATAGAAGAAATGATGTTGGAAATTAATGAATTTTTGACAATAGTTAAAAAATCATTGGATATTTGGGAACATAATATTTTTACTTATTTAACAATACCCGCACAAAGATCATCAAATATGCAATTTAAAAAAATAGAAGATAACATTAACTTATTAAAAATACTTTATAATAAATTGTACCTACTCAGATCAAATATAGGGTACACAAAAGAAACTGACCCATGGCTGCACCAGATAAATAGTGTATTAAACCATATGTTGCAAAAATTTGAAAATCTATGTTCTGTAATTTTGTTTAAAGAAATGATAACATTTATATCAGCTATAACACATTATAAATTTATCAACAATTGGAAAGTTATATTAACATTAACTCATGAATTAAGAAAACAAATTTTATTATTTAGAGAAGCAGAATATTCTTCTGAAGATTCTTGGAAGTCTGATTATATTGTTGAATTAAAACAAAAGTTTTTAAGGGAATCTTTGTTATTGCGTGCGGAAGTTGAAGATGATGACAGAATTAACTTATTCCCTGGATTCAATTTATAATATGTATATATTATTATTATTATAAGCTCACGTGTAATTTGTAATATTAAATAGATGCCTGAGATTTGGACTTAGGTAGATAATGTAGGCACAGTATCGGGTTTATGGTTTTGTTAGAACAGAAGCCTTATCTAACATACTTAACTTATTAGGTGTTAATCGCGATGGTTTATATTATACATATGTTATAAATCATCCGATAAACAAATTTATCTTTTAGTACCTTAAAATAATCTTTTTATATAGATGGGTTTAGACAACTTATTCATATTAGATTCTTGTTTTTAAAATTAACACTAGATATTAGAATAAAAGGTATAGATCTTTCTATTCTACTTTATTACCTATTAGGTTGTCGCGCCAAACGGAATGTGATCACATGATTATAGCCGTGATGTGAGTTATGTATGTGTCATGTGATGCAACGGTTTGAAGTAATCACGCCTATATGGGTTTTCCAGATATTATCAAATGTTTATAAAAGTCACCTGATATAATAAATTTGTTTACATATAAATGTTAAAAAATGAAATATTAATAATTAATTTTATTAAATAAATATATATATGAAAATATATATATAAAAAAAATAATAACAATTAATAAATGGAAACAAGCTTATAAAATTAAAATTTAAATATATTTACTAGATAAAATTAAACTATCTTTATTAGTTAAATTAAAATGAGCAATATTAAAAAAATTCTGAAATTGCAAATATACAAAATTGGTTATAAAAAAAGATTATATAATAATAAATCAGGAGTTTTTGCATACAGTGTATATTGAAATAGTTTTTTTAATAACATTATTTTAAATGTCAAAATAGATATTTGCTATATTAAAAAATAAAATAACTATTCTTAAGCATAGCCAATAAAAAAAATGGATATATAAGCTAAAAAAATTATTATAAAATAAATAATAGTATAAGATATAGACAAAAAAGAATTGATTCAAAATAGAATAAAATTCTATCAATAGAATTTACTCACCTTGTTAGCTCAGTTGGTAGAGCGTTTGACTCTTAATCAAAATGTCAAGGGTTCGACCCCCTTATGAGGTAAAATTTTATTTTTATCAACTAAATATTTTTTTTTCTTTTAATATATTTTATATCCGATTATTAGGTAATAATTTACATGTTAAGCTTTTTAAAAAAATATAGTGATAATTTTTAAAGAAAAAACTATGAATACTAATATATCAGATTAGTACATTGTTATTATAATTTAATTTTTATTATTAATGATAATATTAATTTTAACTTAGAACCAAAACTGAACTTTAATTTGTAAGAAAGTAAGAATAATTCTTTTTTAAAAAAATTATGGTAATTTATTGAATTTCTAATTATTTTAGAATATTCTTTATCACCTTAGTGATTTAAAAAGTATAACTTAGTACAAATAAAAACAGAAATATTTAAAAGAATTACCTGATAATACAACAAAATTTAAGCACTATTAACATATATTAAATTTAAATAGCAAAAGTAATATAAATGTTAATTAGAGAATAGTGAGGGAAGTGGATAACACAAGAGATATTGATTTTTATCATATTTAAAATTTAAAAAAGAGATTGTTGAAGTTAAAACAATTCTGGGTATACAAACATTTGCAATTTAGAACTAGGAAAGCAATATTATAATTATTTATAATCAAGTCTATTTAAAAATTAAAATTAACAGATGTCTTATTAATTTCAAAGGTAAGTATTTTGTTATTACAATATTATATGTATAATATTTAATTATTAAGAGGAATACTATCTCAACAAATTCAGCAAATTATAATACTTTTGTAATATGGTATAATATTAACAAGATTTGGACTGGCTTATAATTAAAAATAAAAACGGTAAAGTTGGCTCAAATATTAGTATGCTATAAAATAATAAAAAATACAGAATAAATTTATATAAACTGTTTTGTAAATGAATATATTAATTATTTTTCTTAAGCCAATAAGCTTTATATTTTATCTTAAAAAGGAGAGATGGGCTTGAAAATAAGGAGGCTTTAAATATATTAAATATCATATATAATAGTATAATAAAATCATTTATTTACATGCATTTTTAAAAATCAAAAATAAAAAAATAAATAAAATAGGTCTTATGGCTGTTTCATTTTGAAATAATATTTTAAAAAAGAGTTAACAATTTTTTTTCTATTGCTATTGCTGTGATGCAATATTTTTAAAATAATTTGATCAGTAGGCTGCATGCTTTTTAACTTATAATAATATCATAAGCCATTTTAAAACAATAAAAACTTACAATTTTTTTTTTTTTAAACAAAAGATATATTTACGAGAACATCTTTAAATTCTAAATGACAAAATTTTAAATGGCTAATTAATAAAATTTCATATGGTTGACCCATAAAATATCAAGAGGCTACTTCTTTTTTTTTTAAAGCCATTGAAAACAATTACATTTATGTCCGAAATTTTCATAAACTTAATAATTTAGCGAGCTGTTAAAAGATTATGCATGTGACGTAATTAGGACATTTATAAAAACAATAGATTTTTTTTGCTTGTGAAAGTATAGATAAATATCTCGGTAATTTCTTAAGGATATTTATTCTTGCGTTAATTTAAATTTTATTTGGAAAATTATTATGTTTTTTTATAAATACATCGTTAAAATTTTTATTAAAAATGTCGCCTAATTTTTTTTTGATAAAATAACATTTGAATAAGCATATATTTTTAATATATACATGTAATAGATTTATTAAATTTTATGTTTATTAGGATACTAATGACCATATGTGTTATTTTAAATGTTATTTATTCAGATACATTTATTTAGCTGATCCACATATAATAACATTATAGACAATGTATACATTATTATTAAAAAAACAGAATTAATGCTCTTAATAACGTTGCGTTTTTAACCAGTAATTATTTTTCTAGAGGCTGTGTAGATAATATATATTTTAACAATCAAGTTGCATGATATATTTACTAGACCAGATAGTATTGCTACAGGTGCTTATGTCGCTGTAATTCTTAAAAAAAAAACACTATATGTTGTTTAAATAATAATAACCAATATATAAAAATAAGTTATAAATTAGAACTTTATGGTTTGACAAATATTAAAAAACCTTTACAAAAATTATGAGATGAATATTATCTAAATTAGAAAATATCAAAACAACTCATAAATTAATAATTTTTGAAATATTTATTACTAATAAAGTTGTCACAAATAGTTTATAATTAATATATAAAGCTTAATAAAACAATAAAATATAAAAGTTAATAAATGATTACAGTTATGTGTAGTTAGTATATCTTTTTATTATTCTTAAATATCCTTAATTTTTAAGTAAAATATGCTAAACCTAGAAAACTAATTTGTTGGAATTGCTGATTCAAAGTCATCAATGGCTCAAAGTTAAATAAGTAGAACTATAGATATTTATAAGTTTATTAAGTATACAGATATATTATTGATTACAATAATACTATATGCATAATACTTAGGTTTTAAAAGTATATCGATTTAAATGATTACAATAATTATTTAACTAAAAATTTAGTATGGGTGTTTTTGTAATTATATGCAATACAGAATTTAATTTGTATATAATATAGTACTTCTGGCATGTGTAATAGAATTAATGAGTGCTAGGTTATATTATAATTTCAAAATTAATTTAAATATTAGTATATGGTAAGTATACTGTAAAATAATAATATCACATTAGACTGTAATATTTAGCAGAAAATTCTAAATAACATTTTTTAAACAAATAATAATGTTAAGATTGAATAGTAAAAAAAATACATAAAATTTATAAAACCATGATAAAAAAACGTATTTAATTACGTATGTTTATCAAACTCTAATACTGATACTAATAGAAATTTAAAATTTATATGAAACATACATTATAATTAAAAACAAATAAATATTAGTATACAACACAATGGTTTATTATTTAATATGTTGAAGAGTTATAAAACATGAAACGTAAATTTTTTGTTGATTTTAAAATAAATAAAAATAGCTTATGTTTTTAAATATTTAGCAAATAACAAAAAATTCAAGTTTCAAAGTAAAACAAATTATTTATTATGGGTAATATTGTGTTAAAAATTAAAAATGGTTATAATGACATTTTTAATAAAAAAAAAAGTAAGTTTTTTTTTATATGTAATATTCAACAATTATTTTTTACAATGTGATATTTTAAAAAGGTATATGTGTAAAATAAAAAGTTAAATGATAATATCTATATCATTCTAATTGTGTGTTTTCATGGTTCGTTTCATGTTTTTAAGTTTTGCATTAAAAATTTACAAAAGAAAATAAACTGCAGTGTTTCAAAACATTAATATATATAAAATGTTTTAAATTTAAATGATGATTTCTATTTATTTACTTATAAGATGTATTTATTTTTAGATCATTAAAATATATGTATAATCAAAAAAATATTTTTAAAATTATAAGCGCCTTTTTTTGCAATTTTTTTAGAACAATAAGTATTTAATGTTCCATAAATATATTTTTTCTCCTATTAAAAAAAAAATTTTATGCGTAATTTTTCTTTTGTTTATAAAACAGAGAATTCTGCCAAGACTTTCAAGTTATGAGATGCCATCCAATATAGTTATTTATAAACAATAAAAAAAGTCTTGGTATTTTTAATTATGCAATAATTTTTAACCAAAAGCTTTAAAGAATCGTTCGTAAATATTAATTCAGAATATTATATTTATGTTTTAGCATGGATTAAAAAATATTTAGTTTCATATTAATCATTTAAATTTATAACAAAGCCATAATAGTCTTAGGAATAATGTATATGAAACGATTATATATATAACTAAAAACTTTAAAAAAAAAAAAAAAAATATATATATAGGCTTTAAATTTAGTAAATTTTATTTTTAAATTCTTAAGTTTATAAAATAGATAATATTAATATTAACATAATTATATAATATTATTAAAAACCATACAAAACATAATATTAATATAATGAATAAAATATTTATTATAGTTTCAATATTTTTATTAAAAACGCTAAACATTGTTGGTGTTGGATTGGACAATTTAGGCAGCATTGCTGGTTGCTACTTCCCTTCATCTGCCACTGAGCATAGTGGGTTTAAAGGTAACATCTATTACTACCCATGGTCAACATTTTATAGTAATGATAGATCTACAGAAAATGTTCCTAATACAAAATTAGCAAAAAGCTCTTCCTATTTAAACGGTGGATATGCTGGTAATATAAACTCCCTAATTACTGAACAAAACAACAAATATACTGTTGCAGGAACTGTTGCAACCGATGTTTATGCAAATAATATTAGTATTAATAACTATAATTACTGTGTGGCAAAAGGAGGTTGTTTAGGTAAAGACTTTTGGGCAACACATGCCAATTTCAAGTTTGCTGATGGTACAGTACCATCTATCCCTGCAACACATTTAGCTTTTCATTTTACTGGATTTATGGTTGCCCCAGTCTCTGGTAATTATACAATTAGTATGAATTACATTGACGATGTAGGTATCATTTCTATTGGATCTGGAAATTTTCTTGCTCAAGACTGTTGTGGAAGTTATAGTCCATCTGGTAGCGTTAATATAAATTCAAGTATTAGTTCTTCTTGGAGTACTAATGGCCCAACTGGTATTAATCAAGTTACTGTACATCTTGAAAAAAATACATATTATCCAATTAGTGTTTTTTATGTCAACATTGGTAATTTAGGTGCTATTAGTTTAAGTTATATTGATACATATGGTGTTAACCGTACTGACTTTTCTGGATTTGTATACAATTATGATGATATTGAAGGTTGCTTATATAAGGAATTCTTTACTACAACATTACCTTGGGATCAAAAAACTACCTCTACTACAACAACAATTACATCTAGCCTTTCTACTGTAAGCAACACATTAGAAACTCCTCCTGTGACATACACCGAAACAATTATTCGTGAAAATGTTACTGTATATACTCCAGCAACCAAATACACTACTACTATGCCATGGTCAGAAACTTATACTTCTACAACTACAGGTTATACAACAT
>JAJMDG010000167.1:0-30578 GCA_030565715.1 Hanseniaspora singularis (nom. inval.) | reverse complement strand
TTATTTTTGAGGTAGTTTTTATTATAACCATTTTGAGTATTTATTTAATTTTAATTAATTAAACAATTTTAAAACAATAAATCTTTACCATCAAAAAAGCTGTATTACTGAGATATATCCGACATTTTAAATTTAAAAAATAGTTAAAAATAAATATCTTTGTTTTTTTTTTTTTTTTTTTAAAAAAAATTTTTGTTTCAAAATTATAAACTAAAACAAATAAAAATAAAACGTTAATTTTAAAACATCGATTTTGTTTAAATTCTTCTTTTTTTTTAAAAAAAAAATTTAAGATAATATTGATTTTGGAAAATCATATCTTTAAATAACATTCTTGATAAAAAAAAGAATAAACTTAAAACCATTTTATACATTCTATAAAATATTCATTAGGAAACTTAAATAATTAATTTTCAAAGTCGAACAGACATTTTCTTTGAAAATCATTTTAATATTTATATGTATAAAAATAAATTGTAATGGCTTTTTTTTCATATAAACTTAATAAAAAAAAATATAATGATGTTCAACAACAGACTTTTGCTAGAAAAAGACATTCATTTGATGTTGCTAGACTTTTAGGTGACCCATTTGGTTTAACAACAATTACTTTAGCTATGATTGGGTGGATTGTTTCTATTATAGGTGCTATATGTTACATTTACGTACCAACTTCATCTGATCTCACTGACTCAGGCTTTCCTAAATTCACATGGTGGGGTCTTGGTTATCAAATTTTTTTAATCATTATTTATATTTTCCTCTACTGTTATGACCTTTTAGATCATTATAGATCATTTATTACATGTACTACAGCTATTTCTTTTGTTTATAACACAAATAGTACTACAAACTTGATTTATTCTTCAGGAAAGAGTAAAGCAACAACATCTGCAGGCTGCATTATTCTAAGTATTATTAATTTTTGTTGGTTATTGTACTTTGGTGCAGACAATAGTTCACCTTTAAATAGATATATAGATTCATTCAGTTTAGATGGTCAGAAGCCAAGTAATATTGTTTCTGAATATTTACAAGACAGAAGAATTGCAAATATAAGAAGACAACAGCAACTGCAACAAAATCAAGAAAGGATTGATGATTTAAGAAGAGGTATGAGTGCGCAAGGTGAAACAACCGGCTTTAATCATTTATCAAGTAATGAAGTTGATGATGATAATACTAGATATATTGCAAACTTAAATGAAACTAGTGAACCTCCTAAATCCGAAGTTTATTCAAATCAGTTCCACAATCCTATTAACGCTGCTGCACCATCCACCTCAAAACTTACTAATAACAATGCCCAAGATAGAAACACTCAATATAACACAACACATCCTTCTCAATCTGTCTCTAATGCGAGATCTTCAATCTTAACATATTCAGATACTCAAGAAGAAACAAATTATCCTTATAAAGCTATTGCAATTTATAATTATGAAGCTGACCAATCTGATCCTTATGAAATATCCTTTACAGAAGGTGAAGTTATGAGAGTTTCAGATATTGAAGGTAGATGGTGGTCTTGTCTAAAAAACAATGGTGAAAGAGGTATTGTTCCATCAAACTATGTTAAACTGATTGATGCATAATTTTAAATGATATCTATATATATATCTACTACATTTTGTAAAATTATTTTTTTTTTTTTTTCTGTTCAGATTTTATAATTCATACTAGAACATCTAGCTTATATGGTTTTAGTAGAATGGTGCCCAGCCCGAAAACAACAAGGAAAGATTTTCTTTGGATTGTGATTCTTGTAGCAACATATTTACAACACTTTCAATACTTTGACTATCTTGGCCTCCTTGTAACTTATCTAACACAGTTTCCAAACATTTAGAAATCTGTTGATGAGCAATACTCTCACCCACGACTTTAATTTTCTCAATAAATTCAACTTTATAATCACTATAATCTTTGGAAGTATTTATTCTTTGTCTTTTATTTGGAGGTTTATTTAATTCATTCAATAAATCATAAGCATTGGTATCATCTGACATATTATCTAATTTATCATAATCATTTCTCTCATTAAATATCTCTTCAGAGTTATCATCACCACCTCTTTGAAAGTATTTCTTTTCCGCATCTAAAGACCATTTATATAAGGGATCAAGTTTTAAATTTTCTAACGATAACATAACCTTGGATCTTTCTTTGCGAAGCATTTTATAAACATCTTCAAAGTATCTATCAATAGTATGAAAATGATGATATACCCCCAGCCCATCCACAATATCTCTAGTGAACCTAAAAGGTACAGTCTCTGGTATTAAAAGACTTTTCCCAGCATCAAACGTTATACCGAAATCTATATGAACTAATTGACCATTTTCACAATTAATTAAAACATTTGATAAATGTCTATCACCAATACCTAATATATACCCAATAATCGATGTGACTGTTAAAGATCTCGCGTATGTCTTTTTTGCATTATACCAACTCTCAACCACTGAAAACTGTTTTTTAAAAAATTCATTGAATCTTGGTGTTATCTTCTCTTCAATAGCATTAAAGACATCACATCTAGATTTCGTAGACTGTTTGTTACTGTATGCATTATTCATTAGCTTTCTACATTGTGCAAAAGTAATCTCGTCCTTCTCATGTAAAGGTTTCAAAATATCAGATAAAGATTTACAACCCTTTTTAAACTCCAATATACCAAAATTATACCCCATTGGAAAAACTTCATACGTCTCAATTTTATAATTTGTTTTCTTAAAAATCAAATTATTCATCTTCTTCATTGCATTCAACATAATAAAATCTGTTCGTAGATCATCAGAACCTTTTACTAACACTTTATATGATAATCCATTGTTTAAAGTAAATTTAAAAATTCTAGGTTTTGAAAGGCCTGATGTAGATACTTCAATCTTTTTTTCAATGTCTATAATATAATAACTTTGTAAATCAAAGTTAGAGCCATATAATTTATGGTCTATAAAATTAATAGTCGGTAAAAGAATTTCTGTTTTTGAATTAAAGATCTTTAGAACTTCATTTGATGATTTATTAAAAACAGAGAAACACCTTTCATCATTCTTTAAATCAATAGTTTTTAAATTATTTAAATCTTTATCATTAGAAAGTCTTTCGGTGAAGCTATTAAACTCTTCATAATCACGTATCATCTTAGCAATCTTCCCATCTTTTAACACCACCTTATCAAATAGTCTATTAATTAAAATAGAACGTTGTTTTGCTTTTATATTATTCTCACTTGAATACTTATTGTAACTTAATCCTAAATGGATAGTTAATGAGGGATATAGCTTTAAACAAACAAAAATTATATCTACCAATGAATTTTCTAACAAAAATTCAAATATATTAGTTTTTCCTGTGTCTAATTTTGAAAATATTGTACTTAACCATGGAAGTATAGAAGCTGCGTGTTTATCAATAATTAAATCAATAGAGTTTTTCCATTTCTTTAAAGTCTTTTCCCAAGGAATTACCACAACTTTTTCGAGCAATCTATAATCATCAACATTCTTAGTTCTTTTAAATTTGTCAGAAAACGTATCATACTTATATCTGGTATTAAAATAAAAAAATTTATTGTTTTGAAATTGTTCAGAAATTTTATGTGAATCTTCATCACCATCAAAGTAATACCCATTTGATAAATAGATCATTAATCCAAACCAAATAGAAAAAAATCTATCAATTTCTTCATCATTTAAATAAGTTGTGTCCTTACTTATTTCCATACTCATTAAATCTAAAAGCTCACATGAAATATTTATAGTCATTAATCTCTGTTTTTTACTTAATTTTAATAATTCAATATATCTGTTTTTGGCAAAAAAGTACTGGTCATTAATAATCTTTAAATTCCTTTTTAAATCACTTGTATCATTTCCAGACTCCTGGTTCTTTTTTACCAAATTCAAAAGGGTTTTCGATTTTGTTGCTAATTCTTTATAATTACTAGATAGATTATCAACTTCTTGGTAATTTATTGGCTCTTTAAATCTTTTATTTATTACATGATAATAATATGAAGTAATTTTATCAACATAATTTTCTCCAAAATTAATACTTAAACTACTTCCAAAGTAATCCTTCATTGATTTATAAATTACATTCCAATTATCACTATATGAACTTTTTTTAGTTTCTAATGACCAAATACATTTTTTAAACACTGTGTGATACTTAAATTCATTTGGTAGCTCGTGGTTTTCATTTTCAAGATAAATAATCAAGTCATTTATCAACTGCCAACTAGAATTTAAATCACCAGATATCCACCGGCAATTAGCATCCAAAAATTTTAATATAAATTCCCATTGATTTTTATTATTAAAGTTAGAGAACTTTAGGGAATTTAAATATTCAAAGAAATCTATTAACGATTTTGCACAATTATTTGAATTCCCAACACTATAGTTAAATTTAAATTCAAGTAGGTATAACTGTAACAAATTATTTTGATAAACCTCATTTCTATTAATATGCCCTTTTATTAAACAGTTTTCTAAATAAACTAAAGATCTTAAAATATTTTGAGATTTAACAAAACCATTGTTTAAAGATAGCTCTACTAATTCATTTAAACCGTTGTTTAGTTTAGAGATCTTATCACTACTGTGATCATCGTTATTTAAAATCCTTATAGAATGAGAAAGCTCAAACCTATATGAATTAAAATTAATATCTGAAATTAATTTATCACTTAAAACTGATAGTCTTTCATCTGATAGACCTTCAATAGTATTTAGTGCATTGTCTTGGTAATAATTAATATATTTAGATAAAATATTTGTTTTTACTTCAATATCAACAGTTTCACTTTCTACGCTCTTTAACGATATGTTTTTAATATAAGAGTAAAATAATGCATCTGAGTTTAATAAATTATTTTCGGAATCATTAGGTAATGGAAGCTCCCAGCATTTCAGTTCTTGATAGTATTTTGAAAAATCAGATTCATCTATAACAGTCTCCAAACTATTAGATATTTTATAATTGCCTGCATTCCAGAATATATCTTGTAGATTTTTTAATGCATTACTTGTTGAAAAATTTAAATCCAAGGCTGCACTACTATAGCATAACGCAGATTGTTTGTATTTATTATCAGATAAATAGCTCTCTGATTCTTTAATATAGTCCAATAAATTTTGACTTCTAGGAATAGAAATATTCAAAAAATTATCATCCAACTCTGATGAAACTTTTAACCATCTTTTTCTATCAATCCAACTAGATTTATCCTCTTCTTGCACCATAAGTGCAGTTTTAAATAATCCACAGTTTATAGCAAAATCGGATATGATGCTTAAATCAAATAGTTCATAAAACAAATTTGCTGAAGTATTAAAACTATAATTATAATTAAAATGTCTTATTTTTAAATATATTTTAATTAAAAGATATTGTTTTTTCTTAGTGTCTATGCTTGAAGTGTTAACAACATGTACAAAAGATTTCACCCATTTAGATGAAATTTTAAATCGTGAAGATTTTAATTTTAAAAATTGGCTTAAACAAATTAAAGTGCATGTTTTAATCAAATCAATGCTATCAAAAGAATAATCAATTATAAGAATAATCTTCCAAATTGAATTGTTTGAAAAATTAAAAATCATTTGGCCCCATAGTTTAAAAAGAGTTTGAGAATATGTATCGTTAGAATTAAATTCTGAATGATATTTTAATAAATCCTCATTATAGTTTAATATAGTAAACAAATCAGTCATATTTAAACCATCATTAATTTCACATAGTAATTCATCATTTAAATCTTTATTTAACACATCCATATCATTCTCCATTGGGTTTTTTAATAAAGTTTTTAAATAACCAGACAATAAATTAAGTTTAATTTTTTCTTCAGCAGAGAAACTAGATATCCATAGTCCAGAAATTTTTAAAATCAAATTTTCTAATGGATTATTTCCCTCTTTTTTATTAAATTCTTTGATGATGTTGTTAATCTCTGATAATAAGAATGATTTAATATCACTTCCTAGGCTATTCCAGTCAATAGCAGATATGAATTTCCTAGGAAAATGCTTGTACCATAATTTACACACATCTATTTCAAATTTACTTTCTAACAAGGTATCACAAACTTTTAAGATTGATGAAAAATGTCTTAATAAAAGTTCAGGAACCACTTCTGTATATTCCTCAAAATCATACCCTCTACTATAATCAATCATCACTTCGTTTTTTAAAAACTGTAAGCAAACGAAATGCAACTTATAAGATGCACCTTTATTAAAAACCATATCTTCTAATATCAAAATTTCATTATTTGATATTAAACTTTTAAGTTTTAAAATCTTCAAAAATATCTCTGTTTGAATATAGCCTTCAACTTTAGATGTATTTGAAATAATATAAAAAAAAAAGTTCATAAATGATTTGAACATTAAGTTAAAACAATCCATTTCTAGTAACAATCTTAAAATAAGATTTTGAATCTTTTCCAAAAGCTCACTCTTATTTAAAAAGTTGACTACTAATAGATAAAATACTTTAATTTTTCTGAGCTGTAATATCAAACTTTCATCATCTATATTCTTTTCTTCTAAAAATGAAAAAAGTTTTAAACAAATATTATTGAAAACTAAAGAAGATTTATGAAATTTACTAAACTTCTCAATGATTTGAAGATGCTCTATAGACACACCTGACCCATTATATATTATAAATTGATCTTCTTCGCTAAACACAAATTGGACATCAGATGTATGTATATTAGTTAGAATATTTGATAAAGAATTGATAGTATCCATCAAAACACCAACAGATAATTGATCAAATTGATTTTCTGTATAAATAAACATTTTAGTTTCATCACCCAATTTTATAGAATTTTTTAAAGAAATATCCGCAACACATTCAAATGGTAAATCAAAATCGCCTGCTAACAAGATTTGAGATAAAATAATTTCACTTGGATAAAGCGTTTTTATCCCTAAATCATTAACAATCGACAAATCCGTTGTCGATGATAAAATTGACGCAATCAAATTCTTCCTATTATACTTATCTTCTAAGATTAATTGGATTGAATTTTTCTCATATATGTGTTTATCATATACTGCAGAAATAAATAATGAGCCGTTTTTACCTAGTCTATATTCATTCCATATTTCTGCCATAAATGATACACCTAAAAGTTCAATTAGTTTAGAAACATTCTCTTTTTTATAATGTTTACACAATTCCTTTAGGAATAATTTTGTTTGATTGAACATATTATTATCTGTTCTCTTTAACAACTCTCTTAACGATTTTATCATTAAATTCCTTGACAACAATGACAATTTAAATAAAATTTCAAATTGACAATCAATCGATTGAATATTAACAACAGTGTTTATGATTCTATTAAAGATAGTTGTTTGAGATTCTATATCTAATCTTTTAAAAAATGGTTTTATTGCATCTAAACAATGTGGTTGCATATAAGGGGAACTCATTGAAAAAATGGAAAGCCAAAGTTTTATCATTTTATTTTTACTTTGAGTCTCCATCAAACTAGAAGAGGATACTATTTTACCTAAAAGCAGACAATTTATGTTAATGAGGTCAACTGTGTGAATTATCTGTGAATTAAAATCAGTTTTCATTTTATGTAAAATTTTATTTATGTCTGATATTTTCTCTGATGAATTTTGAAGTTCTAATTCAAGTAAGTAATTATCAATTATTATATTGAAATGGCTATAATTTTTAAATAATAAGTTGTTGATATTATAGTTGGCAATTGATTTTAATGATTTTAATTTTGAACTTAGTAATTCTGTACTTTTTAAATATATTAAGTTACATTCATTATTTTCATAATCATAGCTAACAATAAAATCAATTAGTTTAAATTGGTTCTTCAAAAAATTTGCAATAGAAGAGTGTTTGTCAATATCACTCTTGATTTGAGAGATATCATACTTACAAAATAAGTCTTTAACTTCACTTAAAGAATCATCGTCATTGATATTTTCATTAATAAATTCAATAATTGATGATATTCTTGTCTTTATAAAAACATTATGATTAAACTCATTAGTTATGAAAAAAATTAATCGTAGAAGACCTAATTTATTAAATAATTGATTAATGTTATTATGTAGCCAGTCAATAATTTTTAACAATATATTAAGATCTCTAAAGTTTCCAGTAAACCAGCATTGATGTAAATTAGAAAAGACAATATTCTCAATTTCAACTGTTTTATTTAAAGAAATATCCGTGTCAATATCATTAGGTAATACTTCAATATTACTATCTAAGTTTAATTTTGGTTTTATTAAAAGAGAGTTTTCTTCACTAAAACCCCAATGAATAAAATTCGTTAATGATATGTAAGAACTATTGTAATTAACTAAAGGAATCCATGTTTCAATAATATAAAAAAAAGTAGATATGCCTTGGTTTATTTTAAACATTGGTTTAAAACAACAAACTGCTTGCCAAAATTTAAAAACTGACAATGAGTTTTTTTTGGGACCTAGGTTACGTATATTATCTAAGATATTAGATAGTTTTTGATGAATCTCTTCAAAAACCTCGTTTGGTAAATTCTTTGTGCTAGTAAATATGCAAACATATATGAAATAACAACATATGTCACAATACTCATCGTTAGATAAGTTATCAAAAGCTTGGAACATTAATCTATAATATAATTTCTCGTTACCGCCATTTAAAATGTTTGGTTTATTTTTAAGTATTGATAAAAAAAATAGTAATTTATCTGAAAAGTTAATTTTAGATTCATCTTCAACTAATTTTAATATCTCTTCGTTTGGTTCATCTAATTGATAAGAAAAATATAAGAAAGATAAAGGAAGAATTACTTTATCTGGGTTTATAGAGTTTTTAAATGCAGTTGTCAACAATTGAATAAAGTTAGAAGTGTCTCTTGCTCTTTTTAATGCAATGACAATATAATTGATAATGTCTTTTTTTACTCTAATATTTTCATAACTAAATGTTGTTTCAGACAAATGAATAGGTTCATTCTCAGCTAAAATATCCGTAAATACACCATCAAACGTATTAATATTTGACTTTAATTTGTAATATATCATTAAATATTTGCCTAACGTTATCATTAAATCATTAGAACAAAGATAATCATTATCTTCCAATTTTATTGAATTGTAAGATTCTGGATATTCTAAAACTTGAAAATGATATTCTATTGGTACTTTACTACTAATTATATTACTAAAAATGAACTTAATTATTCTATAGATGTCATCAAGCCAGAATGTGTCACCATTTAGAATTTCGTATTCCACATTTGCAGGAAGAAAAGATAAATAATTGTTTAAAAAAGATGTATACACAATGTAACCTGGTGTCTTGACTAATAAATCTATAATGAGTCTTGATAATATTTTATAGTCTGTCCCAAAAATAAAACTTATTTTTAGCATTTCAAAACCAGTTTTAAATAAAAACTCATCTTCTTTTTTAGGTTTATAGTTTTCAAGAAATTTTGTAAAACAAGAAACAATGTATTTTTCCCAAGTACCGTGGACTTTACCAATATAATTTTTAGGTAGTACTTGATACAAAATCTTGAAACTATTTTGATAACAGTTAGAAAACCTTTTTTCTCTGCTGTCAACCTCAATTAATATTAAATACTGGGATTCTAAAATTTTATCATATTGATCTCTATCTGGTTCAATAAATGAAAGAAGAGATGAAAGAATCATTTGAAAATGAAATTTAAATGAATCTGTATATCCATTTGTAAGATCATAAAAATTCATCTGATTATCACTATAAACAATAAATTCTTGCCCTATTAAATTATCTAACACCCAATTTAATAATGATTTATCATCATGCTCTTTAATAGCAATAAGTCTTTTACATATATTTTTAAACAACTTAGATACAGAATTTAAATAGTTTAATAAATCACTAAATCTTGTTATCACAATCTTATCTAAACTAATTTTATAATTTTCATAATCAATCTCTGGGTTCTCAGAAATAAATATTGATTTTTGTTTTATTATATCAGTAATGGTTTTATTAATCAAACTATCATAAAACCCTACCAAGTTTTTCCATAATGAAAAAATTTCATCATCACTTATAAAATCAAAATGAGATTCTACTAAATTTCGGCTTGTCAACTCATTGAACTTATTTATAATATCTTTTTTTTCTTTGAGTGTTGTATTCTTAGATAACTTTGATTGTAAAAAATCTATAGTAGTTTTAATCCAATCATCTAAAGTTGTTGAATTTAAAGACATAAGTATTGTATATATTTAAAAATAATCCAGCAATTTTTTTTTAAATATATTTAAGAAAGAAAGAATGGTTATCAGTTGTACTGTGCAAGTATGTATGTATATATACATATATATATAATGGACCTTGGTTTAACTTTTGTTGATTGATCTAATTACGCGTAAATAAAACATCACGCATTCAAATATAACCTAGTTTCTATTCTAAAAAATATAACTATTTGAAATAACAATTAAATTTAAAAATGTTTACATTTATAAAACTTAAAAATAACCTATAACAATTAAATTGTAAACAAATTGTATATATACATATATAAATAATTAAATACAGTGACTACAAGTGACATATATTTATATTTATAAAACAAGATAATATTAAATACAAAAAATTTATATTTATAGTTTTTTTTCTCTTATATTTTAAACAAATCTATATAATTATATATGGAGAGGTTTCAAAATTCTGTTAATTGCTTCTTTATTTAAAAAAATTGATGTTTAAAGTTTTTAGAAATTAAACAACAACACCTGAGTTAGAAGCAATTCTTGGCCATAAATCAGCACATTCCTTACCGACTGGACCAGTGATAGCAGAACCCTTCATTTCACCCTTAGGGTTAGCAATGACACCGGCATTGTCTTCAAAGTATAAGAAAACACCGTCCTTTCTTCTCCAAGCCTTAGATTGTCTAACAACAATGGCTTGTAAAACCTTCTTTCTTAATTCTGGCTTACCCTTCTTGACAGTAGCCATAACCATATCACCTAAAGAGGCAGCTGGTAATCTGTTTAATCTAGAACCGGAACCCTTAACAGCCATGATGTATAAGTTTCTGGCACCAGAGTTATCGGCACAGTTCATGATAGCACCAGTTGGTAAACCTAACTATTTTTGAAATATTATTAATCCATATAATAAAATAATTGTTAGTAAAAAAAAAAATAATTCTTCAATTTTTGAATCCACCTAAATTGAATATAAATAATAATAATTTTTATTCAATAAAAAAACTCATCTTTCTTAGAATAATAGTCCGTCTTTTTAATCTTAAATATTGAGTAAATTTTTACTCATTTTTTCAATAGAATATTTCATAAAAATGTTAATTAACCAACCAGTGATTTGATGTATTTTCATCTAATATATTTAAATTCATACAGCTATTGACTCTGCTAGTGCTCTGTTTATTTAAATTTGAGTTTTCAAAAGTTTGATTATTTAATGTATGCTTATTATTAACAACCATATCAATCTCTTTATCTTTCAACAAATTACCTAATATAACATCACTACCCACAAACGCTCTATGTTTTAAAACAGGAGATTTCAACACTAATCCACTGGTTTCTTGTATACTATCTTCATCATTCAACTCACATAATTTTAACAAACCCTTATAATTTTTATTATAAGACTTCTTCTTAGCATTAAACTTTGTTAGCTTTAAATACTTAGAATAAAGTTGTAATTCCCTAATATGTTTGTTTCTTGCAATCGTTTTTTCTTTTTTAACATCTTCCTTTAATTTAATATTCATATTATTCTTTTTTTTATATGGTTTTTCTAAAATTATATTATTCACATTCTTCTTTGAATCAACTTCATTAGATTTTATATTATTACATACAGAAATTCTGAATTTAGTACCTTGAGCACCGTTACCTGACATTGTTTCTAAATATTAATTGGGTGGTTTATTAACTTTTTTTTTAAATTAATTTTTTTAAAGTTTAAAATTTTTCTTATAATATTAATTTTATTAAGTTATATATACCTGTTAATAGAAATTTATACTTAGAAGAAACAATTTAGCCCTATTTCTCTAGTAAAAATGTTTTACCAAAAGTCACAACATACAATAAAGTGATGATATGCTTTCTTCGAAAAAAAAAAAAAAATTAATTTTAAATTATACATCTTTGTTCAAAAAAAAAAAAATACAATTTTCTTTTTACCAGTTTTTAAAATTTTTTCACTTTTTTTTTTTTTTTTTAAACTTGTAGAGTGATTATTTCCTAGAGGTTAAAAAATATTAAAAAAATTTTAAAAAAAAAAAAAAAAAAAAAAAAAAAAAAAAAAAAAAAAAAAAAAAAAAAAAAAAAAAAAATGTAACAAAAAATAAAAAATCATTGATCAAAAAAAAAAAAAATAATTTTAAGATCTAAAATTATGGTAAATTTGATAAAGCTTATTTTTAACTAATATATAAAACAGCGATATCAACAAAGGTCATATACATACACACAAAAAACCTTAATAACCAACATGGAAATCAATAAAGAAGAAATAGGGTTTAAAAGAAAAAAAAGTGTAGATAATGAAATATCTAATGTAGAAAAATTAAAAAAATTAAAAAACGATATTATAGATGATGACAAAAGATTAAGTGAAGATGATATTTTATTAATCGACACAGAAGGCAGCAAAATTTTTGATAATGTAGATGATGATGAATTGGCGATGCTTGAACAGATAATAGAAGACTCTGATATAGAAATAATAGAAAATCCTATAAAAGATAAGGGTAGTAAAGTTCAAGAAGTGTCGAAAGAAGAACCTATATGCATTATATGTTATGAAGAGCCTACAGACATAATTGTGTTAGAGTGTGGCCATATATACTGCTGTGAATGCATTCATGAATATAGGAACAATGATTTTAAAAACTGTGCGATGTGTAGAAAACCATATAGAGATACACATAGTCATTTAGTTATCATGAAATCCATTTTAGTGCCTAAAGATGCTTGATATAAGTATTTTTTCTATATAGGCACAATAGTATTATACATTTATTAGATAGCGATCATGTGAGTCTTGGATATTTTTGAAACGGACAAATATATTAACACAATCATAATACTTTTTTTTTTTTTGTTCCCTAAGAAAATCATTTATAATATAACGGATATAACATTTTAAAAGAATTATGTTTAATTAATTCACAAAAGGTTAATGATTAATAATAATACATATATAAATATATATAAGATATGGTATTCTAGAATTTATAAAACAGAATATTTCATAATTTTTTTTTTACTTTTAATTAAAATTAAAAATCATATCATACATGCTAACCAGCTTAAGTGTATAATATAAATAAAAGAATATACATTTATTAGTGTATAACCATGTCTTTTGTGGATTTATTAAATGAATTCAACTTAGAGAATAAAAACATTTCTAGAGTAATTAGTTATAATGACAGGATTAATAATGCAATTTATGGAGAATCTACTACACATTCGGTTTTAGATCAGATGATTAAAAAAGAATATAGAAAAAAAAAGAACATAGAAAATGTAGACGAGAATTTAATCAATAAAACAATAACAGATAAGACTAAAGAAATATTAAATTCAGAAGATAGCAAATTAAGAGAACAAGTTAAGGACCAAAATTCTATTTCAAAAATTAAAAAAGGATACAATAAATGGATTCATATGCAAAAACCTAGAACAAGTTTATTAAACAGAAACCAAATGGGCTCTGCACAGTCAAATGCTATAATCAATTATAAACTAAAAGACAAAAATGTATTGAGTAAAAAGTTTAAAAGACGTCTTATTACAGAAACTTATGAATCATGGCTAAGACCAAAACAACTTTTTAAACATGCAAAGTTACAGAAATTAAGAGCATATAATAAATATAAAAGAGGCGAATCAAAGATAATTGTATATGGGAAGTATAAATTCATGCCAGATATAAGGCCCTTGCTATGTCCTTTAAACACTCATCATTTGGACACACATTTGGAAAATGGATTTAGATTATTTCCAAGAAAAGATATTAGTCCTCAAAACCAAAAAAAATGTGTATGCCAATTTTTTCCAATAAAAAAAAGTCCATTGAGCCAAGAATCTTAAGATGGAGATTGTATATAGTTTAATTATATAACCAAACTACTTTATATGTAGTTGTAATGATATATTCATATAAAATATAAATATTATGTAGGTATTAAGCTCAAGCAACATTTGATGAATATTTACCTTTGAATGGTTTAAATTGCTCATCACGTTCAATATCACTGTCATCAAATTCTTCATAAAGTTCTTCAAAATTAGGTGACGCAGAAGAGTCTCCAGAAGCATTCATTATGAATAAATCTGGATAATACCATCCACCAATAGTTTTGATTCTTGAATGATTGGATTTCTGTGGATTTACAGAACTACTTTTGTAGGATTGGTAATTTTGGCTGGACCCATATTTATCCAAGAGTTTACTAATTGCAAAATTCTTTTCAGTAGCACTTTTGGCTAAGACTTCTGGGTTTGATAATATAGCATTGACATCCCATCCTGATTTTCCATCTAAAATATCTTTAATACAGTATCTAGGATCTTCATATTCATAAGGATTTCTTAAATAATTTGCCAAAAAGTTTCTCTGTTTCATTGTTCTCAATAATGCAGAGTTCATTGGATCAAAATTATACCTTTTAGATGATTCAGTTATTGTGCTATAAACAGGTCTTAAACTATTTTTTTGAGTATTAGTTGAAAGTTTATCGTCATTTATTTGGTTGTCTTCTACTTCTGGAATATATATTTTATCACGACTCGGTTCAAATTTGTTAATGGAATCGTTTGAATCAGATCTTTCTTGTTCAAACCCCATTTCTTTATTAATTTGTTCTAATTTATTCATGTTTCCTTTTTTATTTCCTAGCGATATTTTTATTTGCTCTTTGTTTTGATAAAGCGTTGGTAATGTTCCTGGCAGCTGTCCAGATGTGTAATATAAAGGTCTATCAAAGTCATTGTAAGAACCTCTTACTAATTTCAAATGACATGAAAACTTTAAAATCGCATTAATTTTTGATTCTTGAAGAAGAAAATAATTTGTTTGCCAATTCTCATTTTCATATGCATATTCCGATACATTGATTTTTAGTTCACCAAGTTTCATTCTATCAATAATTTTATAATTTGAACCAATATTTTTAGTAATACACTTTTCTGACCTATTATTATTAACTTCACTTTCTAGTAATTCTGCTTCGAATGATGCCATAGAAATAGTATCACTATTTGAGGAATTATATAAACTACTAGAACTAAAACTTTCATTGTCTTTTTGTTTTACCCCTTGTCTAGTAGGTTTTCCATTTCTTAATTGTAACAATTCATAATAGCATTCAATTTGTAGTATTTCATCACTTAATTTTCTATGTATATCTTTATCTGTTTTAGTTGCTGATTTTTTATCTAAAAACTTTTCTTCAATATTTAGCTTGATTATTATAGGTGATTCTGGTTGATAAGAAAATTCACAGTGTCCATCTTCAACTCTATTTCTTTTAGTTTTACCTTTAGTATTGTTATAGGCAATGACCTTATACATCCCAGCGCTTGTACCACTTGGATGTAAGTAATCTGTATTCGGAAGCAAAGTACTAACAGCAGCATCCAATTCTTCTCTAGAAAGTTTTTTAAATGGGTTATTAACTGGATCGTTTAAATGCTGATGCAGAGTGTCTTTTTTAGATGAACCATATTCACTATTGAGTGCAAAAAAATTTAATGCATCGTAATCTCTTAAATAAACAACATTATTTTTAGATGTTTTTTTAGATCCAAACATATGATCATTTGGGCGATCTAACAAAGTCCATTTTATATAACAAACACCAATAGTATCATCTCCTAAATCTGAACCTCCAGATAACGGAATATTATTCAAATCCATAATTTTAAAATCCAATAGAAACTTCGGTCTTTTTTGCTTTCCTTTTAATGGCTCTATATATAAATTATCATATTGTTGTTTAAAAGAGCCTGTTCCACTTTTTCTAAGACGATGGTTATTAAAGTCTATTATATTTTCATTATCTAAAAATGAATTACTAGTTGGTTGCGACATTGGATCAAACGCTGAAGTATCGTCTGATACTAGATCGGAAAAACTAGTTTTATTTTTAATATTATGTAGACTTTCTTTTAGGGAATGGTGTTGTAATCTATTATTCTTCCCAAACGTATTGTGCATTTTTATATTTGTTTATGGTTTTGATTTTAATACAGTATAAATAGTTTATTATATTTTTAAGGACAGTTATTTTCTAATAAATTCCTTAATTACTGGTATATTAATCTTTATTTTTTAATTCTTTGATTGAATATTTAAAATGACATTCACGTTTTATTTTTAAAAAAAAAAAAAAAAAAAGAGTATATAAATAAAATTCCCTTAAAATTTTTTGTTGTTTTGATTTTTTTTTTTTAAAAGGGTACATATATATTTTATTTAAATCATTATTATTATTTTTACATAGGAAAAAAAAAACCTCATTATTTACAGTTGCAATATTCAATCATAAAATTTAAAATCTTTTTTTTTTTTTTTTTTTTTTTCATGCATATATTATTTAAAAAAAAAACTAATTTATAGAAATATAACTTTATTACATATAAAAACCAAAGAAAACATTAATAAGAAAAAACCAATTACTATGAATGAAAATATTAATCCAATAATTGGATCTTTGGTTGTAGTTATTAATGAATATAGAAAATCCTTGGAAGATGAAATTGATTTAAACTTACATGATAAAATTCAAATTATCCTTGATGATGAACAATATAATGATGGATGGTATTATGGTAAAAATCTTAGAACAAATATGATTGGTCTCTTTCCAAAATGCTTCACCACTACGTGCATCCAAACAAATGATCTTTCTGAAGAATTGCCAAATATTCCAGAAAACAATCGTATATCTCATCTTGAAGATATTAAAGAAGCTACATTAGATGAGCCAAAAGCTGATGTGGAAGGTATTCAAAATAAGAATGAGGAAAAAATTGCTTTGCCTAATAATGCTATATATATATCAAACACACGTAACAGTAGTAATATATCATTAAGTAGGAATACTAATATAACAGGGAGTAGAAAAATATTATCTCCTTTAGCTATTAATAATTCACAAACATCATTGTCCTCAAATTTTAAAAGTCAAATGAATACATTAAATAACGGTGTTTCCAGAAATTATAGTAGATTATTTAGTGCTGGATCTGCTAACTCAGTACCTTCTACAAATAGCACACACGATGAACTTTTAATGGAGGAATTGATAAAAGAGTGTAATAACCATGACACTAATAATGTTGAATCATGGGAACCTCAAGATGTTGCTGTTTACTTTTATAATAAAAAAATTGACTTAGATTCTTGTTTAAAATTTTATGATCATAATATTGATGGGAAAGTATTGTTAGAATTAGGTATACATGATTTAAAATCTGAATTAGAGATTTTATCATTTGGTACTAGATTTAATATAAATAAGAATATTGAAGGGTTGAAAGGATTAAATAATAAAGCCGAATTTCCTTCACCTAGATCTTCGAGAAGATCTTCATTGCTTCTACCTGCGGCCACAGTTAGAAATAGATCTACATCGCAGTCTACCAATGACTCTGTAATATTAAATAATAAAAATATGATATCTTTAAATCCAAATAACAATGGCAGAGTTCTATCAACAGGCTTAAATGGGGATCATACACAATTAACAAGAAATGGTACACAAAGCTATAGGTCTGTGAGTAATAATAATAGTAGCTTACCTACACCTGGTTTACAAAACAACAATTCAATTCTAAGAAGAAACACAAGTAATGGTAATAGTAATTTGGAGGGATCAAAAAATACTAAAGTTTCTTCAGAAGATGCAACATTTGAATCACCAAGAAAAGCACCGCAGCCACCTTCTATGCCTTCTCCTATTTATGGATCACATCCAAAATCTCCGGAGGTAAGTAATTTTTATGCCTCTCCATTAAAACCTAACACTGATAAAGTCTATAACAACACAACTCACAGTAACAGTGCTACAAATATGTTAAAAAAATCAACAAGTTTTCTTCAAAGAAATTTAAGTTTTAAAAGTGGCCCAAGTGCAGGTAATTCTAGAGTTACTACTCCGAATTTAGGAACAAAATCTTCTAATAGCAATATACCAAAATTAACTAACAGTTTTAGTCATACAAATATGAATATATTTAAAACACCGCAAAGAAATGTTACTAATGATTCTATAATAAAAAATGAATTAAATTTAACACCAAAGTTTAATAATAATGATAATAAGCAAGATTATGAATATCCAATTTCTCAACAAGAGTTGTTTGTTGGTGATGAGGAGGGAGATCTTGTGGAAAATCATGATAAATTTGTTGCTGTCAATAGTCCTAATTATAATGAATCTAAAGATTTAGAAAAGTTTGATAAAGATGAGAATAGAATAATTTCTAATTCATCTATTGCATCTTCATATCAAGGAAATATAGGCAATGGCCATAAGAAAACTGAATCAGGTGGTTCATTTTTAGATTTATTTAATCGTTTAGAATCTATTCAAATCAATAGTAGAAAAAACACACCTGATATTGATCAAAAAAATCAATTCTTATCGCCAAATATGCCATATAGAAATAATAATCCATATAGTAGATCAGGATCTATGGATGATAGAGCAAGTAGCAATTATATTATAAATGAAAGACCAACATCAAGTATATACGCACACAGTAGAACTAATACAGTAGGAACAATTACAAATAATCAATTTGACCACTATAGAAAACAAAGTGTTAATTCTAGATCTGAATTTGCAGGTAATGCTTTGCCAGAAGAGATGGTAAATACTTCATTTACTCCATCAAGTAATGAAAAGTCAATGATTAATAATGGCTTTGATGAGGATGAATTTGTAGATTTTGATAAATCACAAGTTGAAAATACAAAGGGTAATGTAAATTCAAGTGTAGATTCTGATGTTTTGAAGAAAATTGATGACGCAAATACTACATTAGATAATGTTAAATTAAATGATAAAAAGACTTCAGAATTAAAGCAAAATAGTAGTGGGTATTTGAAGCGAGATAAATTTAATACATCATCATCGAAACTTAAAAAACTTCAAACTTCTGCTTTTAAGGAAGGTATTAATAAAATATCATGTCATGACTCCATAAAAACTGCGTCAATGCACGGTTGGATGAGTAAAAAAAATACAAGTGGTGGTATCAAAGGGATAAATACTTGGAGAAGACGTTACTTCTTATTACATGGTACAAGATTATCTTATTATAATACGATTGATGATGTTAAAGAAAAAGGACTAATAGATATTACTGGGTATTCAATTGTTCCTTGTAACTTCTCGAGTGATAGTAACACTGATAAACTTATAACACTATTTTCATCAAGTTTATCCAATAAGAACAAATACTTTTTTAAAATAGTTCCACCAAAACCAGGTTCTAAAAAAGGAGTTAATTTTACAGAACAAAAAGTTTATTATTTTGCTTTAGAAAAACAAAGTGACATTAAAGCATGGATGAATAGCATGTTAAAAGCAACAATTGATTTAGATACATCTGTTCCAATTATATCATCTTGTGATACCCCAACAGTATCATTAGAGCAAGCACAACAACTATTAGATAATGCTAGAAACGAACTTTTAGAAAGAGAAAAATTAAAAAACCAAGAACTTCATTTAAGTAATAATACTATTCTAATACAATCACCTCAAAAATTGGACAATTTAGATGAAATAAAGGAATCAAGCCCTTTAGAAACTTCAGAGGAAAAATTAAATGATGGCTTAAAAGAAAAGTCGTTAGATCCTTTTAAGAATTAAAAATTTTATATATTGTATTGTAAAGTCTAATTTTTTAATTTAAAAAAAATTTTTTTAGGGGTAAAATCGTGTGATACATTGTTAACATGATTTTTTAAATTTTTGTTCTTATAATAAATAATAGCACCGATACATATAAGATTAGATTAAGGTTTTTTCTCTCTAAAGTAAAAGTTTTACTCCGAATATTAGATATAAATTATGTCTGAAAGAAAATTTTCAAAGAAGAAAAAAAGGGATTTGTAAAAAAGACAGAAAAAAAAAAAAAAAAAAAGTATATATTATAAAAATTACTCTGATTGCAAGGTTATTAATAATTATTAAAAAAAAAAATAATAAAAAAATAAGTAAAACCTAGAAACCACTTTTTTAAGTATTTATTAAATAGATAAAACAGGAAAGATTATTTTTATTTATTTATAAGCGCTATATATTTATTTATTTATTCAAAAAAGAAAATACTACATCTATGATGGACAGAAATGAGTCATTTACCAATTTGAAATTGGATACCCCTACAAAAGAGAAAAGCAACTCTCAAAAAAATACGTACAAGCAGGAAGACTTTTTGAATATTTTTGAATTTAATAATACTGATGACAGTTTAAATAATTTGTCCACCGGCAATAATGAGACAACAGATCATCTCAATATGCGAGGTTCTTTAA
The DNA here is from genome assembly GCA_030565715.1 of Hanseniaspora singularis (nom. inval.). Lineage (NCBI taxonomy): Eukaryota > Fungi > Ascomycota > Saccharomycetes > Saccharomycodales > Saccharomycodaceae > Hanseniaspora > Hanseniaspora singularis (nom. inval.). The sequence continues at coordinate 9,983 of JAJMDG010000167.1, read as the reverse complement.
ATAAAGATCAAGGAGAACTAGAACCGCACTCATTTGTAAACCCTAGTAATAATCTAAATGATCTAAGCAAACTATTAGAGAACACAGTTGGAAACAGTGAGTACCTGGATATGCCATTACCGTTGATGTTTGGCAATAATCATGATAATAACTTTTCACTAGATAAAAATATTTTAAATAATGACGATATAGATACAAATTCTGTATTATCATATACTACAGATAATTCATATATGACAAATAATACAGCAACAAATAGTGTTAGTACATATGGTGGCAGGTCCAGAAAGTATAGTAAATTAGGAAGTGTAAAGTCTTTTAGATCCAGCACTGCAGAGTCCATAGATCATGATGTTTTAAAAGAAAGAAAGAAAAAAATACATAACAACATTGAAAAAAGAAGAAGAGAACTTATTAAGAATAAGATCCAAGAATTGAATGAATTACTACCATTATCTGTTATTAAGATTATTAATGCATCTGACATAAATAAGAATATGCTGCTTAATGGAAAGACTGAAAGTGATTTTATTGATCCATTTACTATACAGAATAAGTCTGTTAAGGTTCGTAAGAGAGATATCCTTTGTGGATCTTTATTGTATATGAAATATTTAAATAAAATTATAGATAAAATAAAGCAGGCAACGAGCAAGTACGATATTCTGTATGTAAAGCTTTGTGAAAGAAAAAACTATTTCCAAAACAATATGAGGAACGAGACTATTATCGGTTTGAATAATATGCGAAATGTGAATACTAATATGCGAAATGTGAATAGTATCATGCAAAATGTGAATAATATACAAAGTATGAATAGTAATATGGAGAATGTGAATAGTACCATGCAAAATGTGAATAATATGGAGAATGTGAATAGTATCATGCAGAACGTAAATAGTATAATGCAAAATGTGAATAATATGCAAAATGTGAATGACAACATACAGAACATAAATAATATGCATAATATGAACAATATGCAGAATGTGAATGACAACATACAGAATATGAATAGTATAATGCAAAATATGAATAATATACAGAGTGCGAATGACAACATGCAGAATATGAACAATATGCAAAATGTGAGTAACATGCAGAATATGGATAATAGCAATTTAGATGACAATATTGAAATTTCCATAGATGAAGAAAACTCTTATGGCTTAAGCTTTGAACCAAAAAAGTCTAATACTTTTATAGATTTAAATAGTTTACAAGGACCGGAAATTAATAATTTGAATGATTTTTCATCATTTTTAAAACAAGTTAGTGTACCTAGCATGAGTAATTTACAAACTCTCCCATTCAATATGAATCAAAATGTAAATCCAGAGATCCCTGGTAACCAGGAAAGTCACAAGTCTGATAATACTAATGAAAACAACTTTAATAACACATCAACCAAAGAAAACAATGCTAGTTCGGATGCTGACCAGTTTGATACGTTATTAAAATCTGTTAATATTAACGAAGAAGCCTTAAAACAATTATTTTTGCAATCTACAGACAATGATAATAATCAAGAAGATCCATTTAATAGTTGGCTTAACTTGTAATATATATATATATATATTATATAATAGTCACATGATTAACAGTACATTTTATATATATAAAAAAAAAAAAAAAAAAGAAAATTTTTTTGAAATATTATTATTTTTAAAAACTCTACAATTAAAAACAATTCTTTTTTTTTTTTAAAAAAAAAAAGGTATACACATATTAATTTTATGAATGAAGTTCTGTAGGGTCGACCAAAAATAAATTTATTATTCTATTTGAATTTAATTATATATATCCAGGATAAATTGCATTTATTATAAAGAAACATTACCATTATAATAAACAAGACGTTTATAGATATAGATTTAACTTTTAATAAAAATAAAGCATATATAAATAAGACAAATAATGTTTCCATTAAAACTTTTATCATACTGTAAAGATCAAACAATTGAAGTTGAATTGAAATCAGCTTTTACTTCAGATAATAAACCTATTAGAGGTAAGCTTATAAGTCTCGATTCTTTTATGAATTTAATACTTTTAAATGAGACTACAGATAAAGAAACATATATTAAAGGAAGATATATTAAGAGCATATGCCTTCCTAATTATATAATTAATACTGTAAAATAAATGATATCCGTTGCATTTTGCTTGTCTTTTTTTCTTTCTTTTTTTTTTTTTTTAAACTAGTGAACTTTATCATTCAACGATTAATGAAGGATCTAATGATATAGCCATATGCCTAAAAGCTAGAGAATTTTCAGAATCATCAATCTTTTTATAAATTTGAGATAATAAATGGTAAATGTTGCAAAAAGTACTACTACTACTTTGATGTACTTTAAAGTTTGGGTTTGTATATTCCGATAACAAACTCAAAGCATCATTATATCTTTTCTCTTTAAATGCTATACTAGCAAGCTTAAAGTGACTTAAATCGATATAATTTTGTATAAATACATTCTCTTTATTTTCAGAATTTAAAGTTAACACTAATTCATAATATTTTTTACATTCCCCAAGTTTATTCATCTTTTCTAATGTGATACCAACTGTATTTAAAACAATGATATTAACTTTATTCAAACGAAGAGATTCTAAAAGCTTTGGCAGTGCCTTTTCATAATCACCATTGTTTAGATACAACAACCCTAAAGAATAATATGTTTTATAAAAAAATTTATTCAATTCAAATGATTTATAGAACAACTTATAGGCAATATCATATTCTTCAATGCTAACATATTCATTTGCTAATAGATTAAACGTATAATAGTAGTTTGGATATTTTTGTATTGTTTTACTAAATAGCTTTAACGACTGTTCACTCTCATTCAAACAAGAGTATAATATACCCATGGATATCATGCACGATAATGATTCATGTTGGCCGTTTGATATTAACATAGAAACAAAATTGTATAAAGTAACAACATATTTGAAATCAGTTGTTATTTTGAAGCTTTGCCATAAATTAACACTAGATGTTATGAAAGATTCTTTTAAAATATTAACATTATTAGAAGCAGGCTCTATATTATAATAATATTTTTTAAAAACACCTACATCCAACATACAGTCACATAAAACATCATATGCAGTATCATAGTTAAATAATTCAATCAAACACTTATAATAAAGAAAACTCAAAGTTTTATTCGTGTATGAATCAAAGTTTATATCAAAGGAATTGCTTTTTAAAAAACTTGATAAATTATTTTTTACAATTCTAATACATTTAAAATAATCATTTTGTGTAAAGCTTATAAAACTTTTATAAACCGCATATAAAAGATTATAGATATTATTAATCTCATAGTCAGCGTTAGTTAAATCGTGTATGCTAGTTTTCTGTTCCATGATACTTTTTATATTTATAACTGTATCATTAAGTTCATTTAGTTTTATAACTGATTCTAAATTTAAGGGGTTTAACTCAACAGATTTTTTTAAATACTTAATGCATGATTCAAAATCATGGTCCACATCTAAAAATAGATATGCCATCTTCTGAAAAAGCATCGAGTTATCAGGACATCCAAATAGCATTATAGAATTTTGAATATAGTTATTATCAGATAGTGACATACTGCTGCTTGATTTGATTATAAAATTCTTTAAAGTTGTTTGTCTATGTGTATATTCCCTTTTATTCTTATCCTTTAAATAGAGTAAACTCAAATAAGTGTAATACCAGATGTATTGATAGTATATATCTTTTGCATACCAATCTTCATCACAAAATAATTCATAAACTAAATCATATTTTCCAACGTGATATAATGAAAGACAGTAGATGGCTTTACATCTTGATATGCATGATACCTCATTATGTGAAAGAAACTTTGTTAATAATAATTCCGATAAGATTTCAACATTTGTATAGTTCTGAATTTTAATATTTTCAATAATTTCATGTTCTAATTGTTCAAATAAGAGAGGAAGCTTTTCCTCAGTATTAAATAATTTCATTATAAAATATTTTGGTATATTTGAGTTTAATTTAATCAATAGACTTTCTGTTTATAAGATCAATTAAATTGTTTAAAAAAAAAAAAAAAAAAAATTTATTGATGATTTTATCTTTTTTTTAAAAAAAAATAATCTATTCCTTGCTCATAAACTTTTGTGTATCTTATTGTGTATATCATGTGATCATGTAGCTTAAACTTATACATATATATATATATATATTTTTTTTTTTTTTTTTGTTTGAACAGCAAAACGCCATTTTATAATATATATATTTTTGAAAATTTTTCAAACTTTTATAGGTTAGATACTAAAATCACCTTTGTTTTTTATAGTAATTTAAATTTTTCTTTACAAGTTGCATTATCTATACAGGTTATATTTAGAAGATAACTTTTATTTAAAGATTTAATATAATAACATATAAACCTGTGAAATCATCATTTATTTCAATTTTATATATATATAATTAAACATGTCTACCGCAGTTCCTCCAGGTGGTGCCAGAACCTTACACAAAAGAGCAGCCAAACAAAAAGCTTTAAAGAACAGTGCTGACAATCAAAAGAAGGCTCAAAATAAATCCTTAACTAGTGCTCAATTAGATGGTTCTACTAATAACATTTTAAAATTATTCTCAACCGGTAGTTTAAAGAACAGTATGAATGTTAAGAATGATGGTGATGGTTTTAAAGTTCAACCAGTTGCTATCATCGTTTTAGCTTTAGCTTTCATTTTAACTGTTGTTGGTTTACACTTGTTAAACAAATTTGTTATTTCATACTTTTAAGAATATAAAATTATAAATAATTATATAATATACATATCTTCAGTAATATAATAAAAAATAAGAATAACTAATTTAATAAGTATTTACAGGCTAAATTTCTCCATTTTTTTTTTTTAAATATTTTTTGTTATTCATAAAAAGCAATTATTATATATTATACTTAAAACTATATCAACATTTATACTTTAGTATAAAATAAACTATTTGAATTATCACTTTCTGTGATTTTGAATGAATAATTAGCCATATTTACTGTAATTTATTTAAGCTGTATTACATGCGCATTCAAAGTGATCAGAATATAAAATACTGTTTGAAGGTAGCCATTATCTTATTAGTACAGTTGCTATAAATGCATATTATACGGCTCGTTTCAAAACATTTGATGAAGTGCAAATTAAACATTTATGTTTATTTAATTCTGCAGCTTTTAGAACACCATGCTATAATCAATAATTGAATAGGCTAAAAGGTAAAATAAAATAGGTTGGTTGATATTTACAAAGTGAATTATTAGTTTTACTTAATATATATTAGAATTTTTTAAGATCTAGTAAAGAGATTTCAATAATATTGGAATTACTTTGAAGACATCATCTACATGTAATTTAAATAATGGTAATTTATTATTAACCTTTTTCTCTCTTATCACCACGAAATCTTCTTTTCTCTCAACAACACTGTTAATTCTGGATACCCATTGTTGATCTTTAACTTCACCCCTTATTTCAATTTCTATAACAGGAAGTTGAGTATATTTTCCATTTATGAAAATATTTATAGGGATACCAATGGAATTTGAAATTTTTGACTTATCAAATTGTTTAAGGTTGGCGTCTAAGTCTAAATAATATTCATTTTCGTATTTGACTTCATTTACTTTATTGATAAAAGCAAGCAACTTTTCATCATTTATCTCAGTCTTATAATTGTCTATAATAAAATTAGCTTTAAAAGGTGCAAGTTCAACAGGTAATTTAGATCCTAAATTGTCTCTATAATGATTTATTAAGATTTGCAAAATTCTAGAAACACCGATACCATAACAACCCATTTTTACAGACTTTCCATCAGAATCCATAATTTTAAAGTTATTTTCATTAGTATATCTATCACCTAAATTAAAGATATGACCAACTTCAATAGATTTAGTGACTTGAATTGATTTTTCTTCATGGCATTCAGGACAATCATACTGATCATTTGCTGGTTTGCATATATCGATTTTATCCATATTCATAAATTGGTATTTTGAAAAAATTTTAAAAGGCCAATCTGGTAAGTTTCCTCTTTTATTGATTCTTAAATCAATCATCCTTACAATAGGTAATTCAAACAAATATTCTTGTAAATCTTCTTGGTTATTAATAAAATCAATAACAGCACTGTTATCTTTAGATAAAAAGGACTCATTATCAATCTTATCACCTAGCTCATTTTCAATTTTTTCTAAAGACAGAGTTTCGTTGTTAGGATAGTAAATAGCTATAAGTGTATCTTTTTTTAAATTCCAGCATAACTTAAATGTCAAGTTATCAATTGATTTTTCATACAAAGATTCATTTAATTCTCCTGAAAACTTTTCAATATTAAATCCTGTTTTACAAGAATTACATGTTAATAATGTATCTTCACCTTTTGGATCAATATATTGAAATTCTATAGATTCATCTCCACCAATATCCCCAGAATCCGCCTTTGCTGCTGTTACAGGTAATTGCAATGTTTGAAATATATTCTTGTATTTTTGCTCCATAACTTTAAAAAAAGTTGAAGCATCTTCTTTGCTATCATGAAAAGAATAGCAATCATTCATTATAAATTCTTTAGTTCTTACAAGTCCAAATCTTGGTCTTTTTTCATCTCTGAACTTTTTTGTATTTTGATAAAAAATCACAGGCAAATCAGGCTTATTTTCTTGTTCATAGTAATTTTTAAATAAATTAGTAATATCTTCTTCACAAGTTGGATTTAAAAGTCTTTTTTCATTATTATCACTAAACTCGAAAACTTCATCTTTATTTTTTGGATATCTGGACGTTTGTTCCCATAATTTTACTGGAGAACTGTTGCAAAGTTCAAGTTTTTGTAATGTATATTTAGAGTTATATTGTTGAAACTCTTTATCAATAATTTTTGAAATATTATTAATAACTTTTAATCCTAATGGTAAATAATGATAGTATCCAGTTTTTTGTAAACTTATAAACCCATTATCTAATAAAAACTGCACTTCGTTATTAGTAGTTTGTATAGACTTTTGTTTTGTTACTAATGAACTTTTATTTATAAAAAAATGATAGCCTCTTTTAATAGTTATCAACTTTGTATTAAACTGAAAATACTGTTTATGATTCATATTAAAACTAGTTTAATTAAATATCATAAAGCTTTTGGGCATATATTTAGCTAGATTTGATTTATTTAATGAATAATTTTTTACATGTTCAAAAAAAAAAAAAAAAAAAAATCTAAAATAAAGAACTTTAAAATATTTTTTATATAACGAATTAAATACAGTATATAAGTTAAAATATGATTAATATACCCATATCTTTAATTATTTAGAAGATTACTGGAAAAAGTTTTTTTTTTTTTTTTTTTTTTAGATTAATCGCTGGTAACAGCAATACATTCAATCTCTAAGTTAGCACCCAATGGTAAAGCACCGACTTGAACACAAGATCTAGCTGGAACAACTTTTAAAACAGAGAAATGTTTAGCGTAAGTAGCGTTAAATTCTTGGAAATCATTGATATCAGCTAAAAAGATATTAACCTTTACAACATTTTCTAAAGTAGCATCAGCAGCTTTTAAAATGTTCTTAATGTTGTTAATAACTAATTCAGCTTGTTGGGTTATGCTATATGATGGCTTAGAAAAAAATTGACCTTCTGGAGTCATTGGAATTTGACCAGATACATAGATGGTTGTATCACCTTTAGATTTAACGGCAGTGGAGTAGACGGCAGCAGCCTTTGGAGCAGCAGAGGTAACAACAGCTTCTTTCATATTTATTACTAATTGATATAAGTTAGTTTGGTGAGTGTCTTTTTTTTTTTTTTAATTTCTTTTTGTTTTTTTTTTAAATCTATGTATATATCTATTTTTTTTAATAAAAAAAAATAAGGTTTAAATGAAATATAAGTCTGACTATTTTTTTTTTTTTTTTAAGTTAATATCAAAATTGCGCAGGAAATTTTGTATATATACATATATTTTTTAAATAATAGTAATATAATTTTTTTCAGAAAAAAAGTAAATTTTAACACATAAATAGTTATTTAACTAATATTTTAACAAGTTTTTAAAAACAACGTTATCAGTAACATCAGTATATTCATAACTCAAGTCATCTAAGAATTTTTGGAAAGTCATGTTTTCTTTTGGAGGCACAGAAACACCTACTAAAACCTTACCAGTATCATCACCATGGTTTCTGTAATGGAATAAGGTTAAGTTCCAGGTATCATTCATACCATTTAAGAAGTTAGTCAAAGCACCAGGTCTTTCAGGGAAGTTAAAGTTAATTATTCTTTCATTTGGAATATTAGCAGAACCACCTACCAAGTATCTACCATGAGATTTAGCCATTTCATTGTCAGAGATATCGATAGCTTCGAAACCAATCTTGTTTAAGTCATTGATAACTTGCTTTAAATCAGCTTCTTTGTTGTTACAACTGAAACTGGTGTAAATACATGCTTTTGGTAAAGTATTGGATCCTTTTAGATATTGTTGTTGATGTTCATTGTATCTATAGGAGAATTCAGTAACCAATCTTGGGTGTAAAATATTTTGCAACTTCTTGAAAGATCCAGGGGTATCTGGGATAGTAACCAACATAAAGACTTCCTTACCTTCACCTAAAACAGATCTTTCAGAAACAAATCTTAATCTATCAAAGTTCATGTTAGCACCAGATATTATAGGAATGTAAGATTTTGCGACATGTGTTTCAGGTCCATTTCTTTGTAAGTATTTCTTTAAACCTGCAACACCTAAGGCACCAGATGGTTCTACAACGGTTCTTGTATCATCAAAGATATCCTTAATAGCAGCACATAATTCATCAGTGTCGACTCTAATAACTTCATCTACAACTTCTTCACAAATTCTGAAAGTTTCTTCACCAATGGTTCTAACAGCAGTACCATCAGCAAATAATCCAACAGAATGTAATTCAGTTCTTTTACCATTCATTAATGAAGTGTATAAAGTTGGAGCGTCATAAGTTTCAACACCAATGATTTTTATATGTGGTGCAATTCTTTTTAAATAAGCACCAATACCAGAAATTAAACCACCACCACCAACTGGTACAAATACAGCATCAATATTGTTAGTGTTTTTTACTTGTCTTAAAATTTCCATAGCAATAGTACCTTGACCAGCAATAACATATGGGTGATCAAATGGTGGGATGTTAACTAAACCTAATTCCTCACGCATTCTATCACATTCTTTCTTACTGTCATCAAACTCTTGACCATGTAATACAACTCTTCCACCTAATCTAGAAACATTACTGTGCTTGATAGATGGTGTATTAACCGGCATAATAATAGTTGCAGGAATCTTTAATAATTTGGCAGACATAGCAACACCTTGTGCATGATTACCTGCTGAACAGGCAATAACACCAGGCATGTGGCCTTTATACTTGTCATAAACATTAGAGATCATATTATAAGCACCTCTGATTTTAAAAGAGAAGACTGGTTGTAAATCTTCTCTTTTTAAAAATACCTTAGCTTTTAACTTTTGTGAAAGACTAACAGCCTCTGTAATAGGAGTTGCATCAATAGCATCGTAGACATGAGATCTAAGTGTTAATCTAACATAATCTGGTGTTTTTGTTTCTGGTAAAAGTTCATCTTCACTCAAATCAGTAAATAATAATTTATGCTTAGATGATATAGTTGACTCTGTAGGTTTGCTTTGGGTTGTGTACTTTCTGCTGAACAAAGCTAATTTGCTTTCATTGCTGGCATTTAAAACTAGCTTTCTATAAGAGAAAATATTTGCAGGGGACAACATTATAACTTTATTTAATTGAGTTTAATAATGTTTTATGTAATAGTCTACAGATATATATATATATAAATAGATGTAGAAGAAAACAGTCGATAGGTTGGTCTTAATGCTTTTTTTATTTTTTAAATTCTTTTACATAAACATTATACGTATATATATATATATATAT
>JAJMDG010000166.1:0-32127 GCA_030565715.1 Hanseniaspora singularis (nom. inval.) | reverse complement strand
GTGATAACCACATAAAGTTGGTAGACCTGGAATAGTTTGAATATCACCAGCTAAGGCATATAAGTAACCAGCACCAACAGAAGCTTTGATATCTCTGATAGGTAAGGTGAATCCAGTTGGAGAACCCTTTAACTTTGGATCGTGAGATAAGGAATATTGTGTCTTAGCAATACAAATTGGTAAGTTAGAGAATCCTTGTTTAGTGTATAATTCTAACTTCTTTTGAGCAGCTTCAGAGAATTCAACAGCAGCAGCACCGTACATCTTGGTAGCAATAGTTTCAATCTTTTCAGCAATAGTGGTTGATTCTAAGTCATATAATGGCTTAAATTCAGCAACCTTTGGAGCATTACAAGCTTCGATAACACCCTTAGCTAAATCAATGGCACCAGCACCACCTTCTTCCCAATGGTTAGAAACAATACAACTATCGGCACCAGCCTTTAATGCAATTTCCTTAATGACATTGAATTCATTTTCAGTATCAGTAACAAACTTATTGATAGCAACAACAACAGGAACATTATATTGTTTGATGTTTTCAATATGCTTAACTAAGTTACAACAACCTTCTCTAACATATTCAATGTTTTCTTCGGTGTAAGCCTTTGGTAAAGCTAAACCAGCCTTTGGTTCAGGAGCACCACCATGGGACTTTAAGGCTCTGATGGTAGCAACTAAAACAACACAATCTGGAGCTAAACCGGAAGATCTACATTTAATATTCATAAATCTTTCACCACCCATAGTGAAGTCAAATCCAGCTTCAGTAACAACATAACCTTGATCACCTTCCTTTTCAGAACCAGTTAACTTCAAAGCTAATCTATCAGCAATAACACTGTTAGCACCAATAGAGATATTAGCAAATGGACCAGCATGAACTAAAACTGGAGCACCTTCTAAAGTTTGCATTAAGTTAGGGTTGATAGCATCAATCATAATGGCAGCAACAGCACCTGCACAACCAATATCTTCACAAGTGATCGGTTCACCAGCTTTAGAGTTACCAATAATCATCTTACCAACTCTTTCTCTTAAATCTTCTAAATCATTAGATAAAGCTAAGATAGCCATTAATTCAGAAGCAACAGCAATATCAAAACCGGTGGTTCTGGTAAAGCCCTTTTCAGTCTTAGCTTGACCAATAGTAATTTCTCTTAAGAATCTATCGTTACAATCAACGACTCTCTTCCAAGTAATAGATTCTGGATCAATATCTAATCTAACAAATTTAGAAACTTCATCATCAGTTAAATCATCTGGGTTAGTCTTATCAATACCAACCTTAGTTAATCTTCTTAACATGGTTGAAGTGAATGTTCTAACACCCTTTTTAACTGGAGTAAATCTCTTATATAATTGCTTGTCAGTTTGGGTAGATTCATGGAACCATCTAGCATCTATAGCAGCAGCTAAAAGATTAGTACCCATAGCAACAGCGTGAATATCACCGGTCAAAGCACCATTGAAATCTTCCATAGGAATAGCAATAGAGTAACCACCACCTGCAGCACCACCCTTAACACCAAATGTTGGACCTAATGATGGTTGTCTAACAGTAGCGAAACATGGCTTATCTAAATGAGCATATAAAGAAGATACTAAACCAATTGTTGTAGTTGACTTACCTTCACCTAAAGAGGTTGGGGTAACACCAGCAACTAAAACATATTTACCATTCTTTAAATTTTCGTTTTTGTTTAATCTTTCCATAATCTTGTTGTATTTAACCTTGGCTTTAGTAGAACCATGTGGGTCTAATTCAGATTCTAAGATACCAGAATTTAAAGCAATTTCAGTAATTTCAATTGGTTTATGTTTTTTAGAAATTTCAATATCAGAAGGAACTGGCTTAACAAATTCGACTTTTCTTTTATGAGAGAATTGAGCCTTTTGTTGTAAGTTATAAGCAAGAACAGTGTTTTCTAATAACTTAGCAACAGTCATTGGACCAACACCACCTGGAACTGGAGTAATCTTAGAGATGAATGGTAAGTTAACAACATTTTCAAAGTCAACATCACCAGATAACTTGTTACCAACATAGTTAGTACCAACGTCAATTACAACTAAAGACTTGTTTAATGTTTCAAAGTAGTCAGCAGTAAAGAATTTAGACTTACCAATAGCAACTATAAGAATATCAGCTAAGTTAATAGTAGCTTTTAAAACTTCCTTTGGAGTTTTAGAATGTAATTGAACAACGTTACAGTTGTGGTCGTTGATTAATAATCTACTGATTGGGTTACCAACAATATCAGATCTACCAACGACAACACAAGTCTTACCTTCTAAATCATCACCTGGGAAATGTAATTGTAATAAATCAACAATACCGAGTGGAGTACAAGGCTTGAAAGCAGGAATACCGTTTCTCTTGTATAATTCCATTAAGTTATCGCTGGTAAAACCATCAACATCTTTGATTTTGCTAACCTTGTTAGTAACAATCTTTTCATCTAAATGAGCTGGTAATGGTAATTGAATAATAATACCATTGACAGATCTGTTGTTGTTTTGGACTTCAATTTGATCAATTAATTCATCTTGACTTATATCTTCTGGTAATTTTAAAAAGGTGGTTTCCATTCCGACCTTCTTACACTTGTTTAATTTCATTTTAATGTATGTGTTACTATCAGATCTATCACCAACTTGGATGATACATAAGTGTGGCTTAATGTTTTTTAATTCAATAGTTTCTTTGATACCATTTAAGATATCTAAAGATCTTTGTTTACCATCAATAATTTTATCAGACATATTTTCTAAAGTGTATATCTATAATAACGTTTAAAATATTACAAAAGAATAAATGTTTGGTTATTTTACTTTAATTTTTAAATTATTGATAATTAATAATTAAACAAGAGAAGAAAAGGAAAAGAAAGATATAATAATGATCTTTGTTTTTCATTTTATATTCACACGTTAAATCTATTTTTCAAACTTTATTTATATACATTTTTCTTTAAAAAATTTAAACGATCGATACTTTATAAACAGAAGTTAAAACTTTTTTTTTCCACCACTATTATCATATGTAGTATAACAAAAAAAGGAGAAGTGAAATTTTAAAAGCGTTAAAAAGAAAAATTTGTGCCAAGAAGTTACACAGTCAAATTGTGGATCGCAGTTTTCTAAAACCAAAAAAAAATAAAACCGACCATCACATGATATATATCACGTGAGTTGGACAGTTATTCTATTTTTTTGTTAATAAGATTTATATTATTTTGTATATTTGATTTTTTTTTTTTTTTTTTTTAAAATATTAAAATACACGTTTCCATAAAATAAAAATATAAATAAAAAGCTATAAACATAATATAAAAACCAATATATTAAATTAAACTTTCTTCTTTTTTTCTTTATTTCTTTAGTATTCATTAATAATATAATCAAATAAAACATCAATTTGTTTTTTTTTTAAAGTTTTATTATAACATGACTATGGCAATTTTAAAAAACGTTTCATATTTGAAAAGTAAAATTTCTATATATGCAATAGTGCCAATATTGATATTTATACTATCATATTATATTAGATCAGACGATAGTCATCAAAGTTCTTTAAATAACAAATCACTATGGGATGAAGCACATTTTGGTAAATTTGCTAAGTACTATCTAACAGAAACTATGTACCATGACGTTCATCCACCATTGGGAAAGATGATAAATTTTTTTACATTAAAATATATTGCTAAATTCCCAGTTGATGAAGAATTTAACTTTTCTAGTGGCTCACCATACCCAAGTGCTGTTGATTTTATAAAGATAAGACAATGTCAATGGATAATGAACTCATTGGCTAATGTCTTTGTTTATTTTACTGGGTTAGCACTTTATGACTTTTGGTTTGCATTCTTTTTAAGTACATTATACACTTTAGAAATTGGTAATATTTTATTAGGGAAGTTTATCTTATTAGATACTATTTTAATTATGTTTACTGTTAAATGTTATATGGACTTATGTTATTTGAATAAATACAAAGATAATAAAAAAAGAGAATGGTTATGGTCCTTGATTTTAGGTTGTGACCTGGGTTGTGTTTTAAGTGTTAAATGGGTAGGTTTGTTTATCTACCTAAGTGTTGGATGTTATATAATTTATAACTTATTGAATAAATTCTATAGATTTGGTTATGTAAGAGCTTTTAAAAGTTTTATAATGTTTGGAATAAATTTAATACTAATCCCAACTTTAATATACATGGCAACTTTTAAAATCCATTTCAATATTTTAAAGAAAGCAGGACCTGATGATGGTAATTTCCCTATTAATATGCAATTAAACTTGAAAGATAATAAGATATTGAATGAGGAAAGCCCTTTATTAAACAATGACATTAGCTACCAATCCATAATCAACCTTAGATCTAATTCTTGGGATCCTATTCTTTTACATTCACATCAACAAGTATACCCAGTTGGTTCTGGCCAAAGACAAGTTACAGGTTATGGGCATTTAGACTCTAATAATGACTGGGTGGTACTTCCACCAAGAGATTTACCAAGCGCTTCAGACTCTTTATTAAGAAACAATTCCGTAATTAGACTAAGTCATAAAAACTTACAAGCTAACTTACACACTCATTATATCCCAAGTGCTATTAATTTTGAAGATTTTGAAGTTTCAGGATACGGTAATTTAGAAATTGGTGATACTAAGGATAACTGGAGAATTGAGTTAATTAACGAGGTTGATGAAGATCAATTATATCCAATCATTAGTAAATTTAGATTAAGAAATTTAGAACTAGATTGTTTCTTAACAGTCTCAGGTAATTTATTACCAAAGTGGGGATTTTCTCAAAATGAAATTACTTGTAAATCAACTGATAAATTCCAAAAACAAGGTAAAGTATCTTCATTGATTTCCCACTATGTACCTTATTTGAAATGGGCTTTAGAAGACAAGTCTAATGAATGGATTGTAGAATTCCACAATAGAACAATCGAAATCAATGAAAACTTGTTAAGACCTACAATCTTTGAAAAGCCTAATCAAAACTTTTTGGAAGACTTTGCTCTTGTTAATTATAAAATGCAAAAAACAAACAATGCATTGATTCCAGATGACGATAAATTAGATAGTTTAGTTTCCTCTCCAATCTATTGGCCATTTAATTATAAAGGGTTAAGATTAAACGGCTGGGGTCAATCAAAAAACGATATTAAATACTATTTGATATATGGTGTATATCAATGTTGGTTTGGTACATTATCATTAGTTGTCTCTTTATTACTAGGTGTTTATAAGATTATGACCTTAACTAGAATGAAACCTTCTAGAAGTAAAGACGCGGCTAGGTTAAAAACTGAATATATGACAGTAAGCAATATAATGTTCTGGATGCCAATCATTTGTTACTTTGCCCATTATCTACCATTTATGATTATGGGTAGAGTAACTTATGTTCATCACTATCTACCATGTATATTCTTTAAGACTGTTATAATATGTAATGTTTTACAATTAATTACAAACAGATTTAGTAACAAAATAATGTACTACTCATTCCTTACTATCAATATGGCTATAGTAGTATATACCTATTATCTACTCAGATTCTTTGCACAAGGTATGACTGGTATCTCTTTAAATTATAAAAACTTAGAACTATTACCTTCATGGAATATTGTTTAGAATTTTATATATACTATAATAAATTATAACTTTTGATATATAAATTATAATGAAATTTTATAAATTCTTAAAGATGTATCTCTACTTGAAGAAGCTAAATAGACTTCACCATTTTCACCGTTCTTCTTTTGATTGAATCTTAATTTATTAATTCTATCACAAGGCTTACCTAAACCAAATTGTATGTTTGAGAATTCAGTTAAGCCTTTATCAGATTTATTTAATTTTAATAATCTTATATCACCATCATCTAACCCAACACATAATAATAAATCATTTCCGTTGTTTATGGTTGTATTATAAACAGATACAGCTGTTACTGGTTCTTTAAATCTTAAGTTAGATAACAACTCATATTCATTAGTTTCATCATTATAACTCCAATACTTAATATTCTTATCTCTAGAAACAGTAACAAAACCATTATTATCAAATTCTTTAGGTAACCATTCACAATCCCAAATAATTTTTGTATGTGGTTTGGTATTGAATTTGAATATTTCAAATCCTAATTTACCATCATTTTTGACAATATGTTTCCAAACACACCAAGTTCTATCTCTAGAACAACTTAATAAATATTCACCACAAGGACTAAACTTCAATTCAGTAATGGTTAAGTTATGGAAAGTCATGTCAATTTCATCTAGCAAAGTGAAATCATTTAAATTGAAGATCTTTATTTGAGAATTTCTTTGATTATTTGATCTGTTACAACTTGCTAAAACATTTAATTGTTTATTGTAAGCAAAAGAAGAAATTTCAAACCCATGACCATATAACTTTTCAATTTCTGGATATAAAGTAAATCTTTGCAATTGATCTTCCAATGGTGGTTTAGACATGTTATCTAATATAGTATTGATCATTTCATTATCAGTCTCTGCATTTATTCCTTCTTCAGCAATAGCATCTTCTTCACCAGCTTTATTAGATAAACCTAAAGTTGGCATAGAAGCTATTTGTGAAACATTTTCATTCTTATAATCAATATTAGAAAATTTCTTTAAAATATTAGCAACATTCTTTGGTTCTTTAAATACTCTAATAATTTTTTCTTCTCCAGCACTAATAAACTCAGTGCTTGAAATAGAAACAATGTTGGTTAAGTCATAACCGTGAATTTGTGGTCTTGCAAATTCTCTCCATTGTTTAGATTCACTAGTTTCATCTACAGCATATAATCTAGTGGTTTGATCTAAAGATGTGGATAATAAATACTCACCGTTGTCTCTATCCCAAGATAACCCATTAGATTCTCTTGTTGGACCTAAAATAAATGGATGTTGTTCCCAATCTTGAGAATAATAATTATCATCAAATATTAACTCTAATTTCTTTTCTTCATCTTCTTCAGAATCATCATCATTATTTTCTATGGACACATTATCTTCAGTAGCATTTTGAATAGATCTAGCCCAACATCTCCAACTACCGGTCTTACCACTAGTGTAAACAAATTCTTTCTTTTTATCTTCATCAATAATCCAAAAACAAGACCAGAAACCACCTGATGAACCTGTTGCAGTAGTTGAACCTTTACTTGAAATTTCACCAAGTCTATTATTGCAAATCCAAATATCAGATTTATTATCAACTTCCCAAATCATTAATTCAGTATTAGCAGTGGCTGATAACAATTGTAATCTTTCTGGGTTTGGATGGAACTTAATACATTGAATCCAGTCATCGTGGCCCATAATTAAAGAATCAAAATTAATAGCCATTTGATCTTCATTGTCTTTGAAGATTATTGGGAATTTTTTATTATTTAATAAAACCATTTTATTTTTTTTATTTTCATTTTCCAAAGATACTGCATCTTTGAATTCTAAATTCCAAATTCTAATATAACGATCTTGAGATCCAGTAGCTAATAACCATTTAGTATCTGAAATTTTAATATAGTCCATGCATTTAATCCAATCTTCATGTCCTTTAAGTTGAGTTTGTAAAATAAGTTCATTTGTTTCTAATTCAAATGTATAAACAAAAACATCAACAGATGTTCCACCTACAAAAATGATATACTTATCCTTAGTAGCATGAATAATTTGAGAGCATAATGGATGAACTCTATCATTTACTCTAAATTCTTTAACTAATGGCCATTCACTAGAATTTTCATAAATTCTAAATACACCATTACTATCACCAATCAACAAACAATTATTGTTATAAGAAATACTGTTAATACTATGTAACATATCTTTTTCCATATCGTTAACTTGAATCTTTTTAACTAATTCATAATTTTCCCAAATTATAAAACTTCCATCTTCACTACAAGTGATTAATTGGTTATTATCAGAATCTGTTTGATATTGTAAGCATGTTATAACATTTTTATGTTCATTTAATATGTGATGTAGTTTATTGTTTGTATCATAAATTAAAACAGAGCTATTACAACCAATAGCAATGTGATTACTCTTTTGATTATATGATTGAATATTAGATTGTCTATTTGTTCCTATAGCAATATGATCTAGCTTAATAGAAACCATTTTATTTTATTTTAAAAAAAAAAAAGAAATATCCTTATAAATGAGACTTGGTTTTTTATAAAAAAGAGTATATAAAATGTTTTATTCTATAATCATAAACTATGCATTCTTAATAAAAGAAAATTTTTAAATTTATTATTATTATTAAAAAAAAAAAAAAAAAGTATAGTTTACTTCATTTGGAAAATATATATATATCTTAACTATAGTTTTATTAAATTATATAGCACATTGGAATAAAATCCGAAACGTTTCTTTTTTTTTTTTTCAAAGTAAATGAAATATAAATCAAGATAAGAATAAACTACATTGATTAAATTCTCTTTATTATTTACAATTATTTATATAAATATTATCTTTCTTCTTTATCCATATCATCTTTAGATGATCTTTTACCTCTCTTTTTGTTATTCTTCTTTTCCTTACTCTTTCTATTCATTTCCATTATAACTTCACTGTTACATCTTTCGACATTTTCTCTAAGTTGTAAAACTAATTGTTTGTTTATTTCATCCTTTTGTAATTTAAAACCTAAGACTTGTTCTATTCTCAAAATTAATTCTAAGTCATATTGAGAAACTAAAGAAATAGACTTACCTGATCTACCGGCTCTGGCAGTTCTACCAACTCTATGGATATATGATTTAGAATCAATTGGTATATCGTAATTGATAACCATATCAACGAATGGAATATCTAAACCTCTAGCAGCAACATCAGTTGCAATTAATAAGTTTCTTTTGTTTCCTTTAAAGAGATCTAAAGCACCATTTCTTTGTTGTTGTGATAAATCACCATGTAAAGCACATGACTTGAAATCTAACATATTTAATAAAACATTTAATCTTTCACAATTAGATTTTGTTCTTGTGAATATAATAACTGATTTATTTAAATGTTCACTTAATAAATAAACTAAAATAGTATTTTTTAAACCACCAGGAACAACAATTAAAGATTGAACTAAAGTTTCTACAGTCTTGTTATTTTCATTACATTTAACTAAAATTGGATCTCTTAAAGCAACTTTAGTAAGCTTGTTTAATTTTTCTGTTAATGTTGCAGAAAACAAAAAGTTTCTTCTTCCATTTGAATCATCTGCAACTGGTAAAATTTTAAGAATTTTATCAATAGCTGGACCAAATTCTAAATCTAATAACCTATCAGCTTCGTCCATAATTAAAAATTTCAAATTTTTTAGATTAAATCCTTTAGTATTTTCTAAATGATCCATAAGTCTACCTGGTGTAGCTATGATGATATGAGGTTTCTTCATTAATTCTCTACTTTGTTCTAACATATTCATACCACCAACAATACAACATGTTTTTAAACCCATTTCTACACCTAATGCATCAAATGTCTTTTGAATTTGTAAAGCAAGTTCTCTGGTAGGAACTAAAACTAAACAATAATTGTATAATTTATCATACCAAAGTTGATTTAAAACCGGAATTGCAAAAGCAGCTGTTTTACCAGAACCTGTTTGTGCAATACCTATAATATCACTTCCTTTTAATGCAGCTGGTATAGATCTTGCTTGAATTTCTGTTGGTTTGGTGAAATTTAGTTGTTTAATGGTAGATTGAAGTTCTGGAACTAAATCAAGATCGCTAAATGATGTGATAGTCTTTTCTTCTTCTTTATCAGATTCTTCTTCAACTTCTTCTTCATCATCTTTTTCTTCTGTAACTTCAACTGGTTGTTCTTTTAAATTTTCTAATGCTTTTTGTTTAATCTTTTCTGCTAATGATTGAACACTAGATAATGATGTTTTCTTAGATACTTTACCTGTTTCTTTTTTAATATTTGATTTAGATCCCATATTTAATTATAGTCCTTTCCTTTTATTAATGGTTTCTTTTATTACTTCTTTTTTCTTAATAAAATTATAAAAGTGAAATTTACATTTAACTGATGACTTTTTACTTTTTACTTTTTTAATTTCTAGAAAATTACTATTAACAAAGTATTTTTTTTTTTCATACTAATCCAAAAAAGAAAAATACCATAAAAAGAAAGAAAAAAAAACGTGATTTAATAAATTTGTTTACTCTTTATAACAAATCCAAATAAATATAATAAAAGATTGTTTTCAAGCGTGATTATTGTTGAAAAGAGATAAAGTTAATGACTTGTTTTTTTTTTTGTATGTTTTAAAAGAATTGTAGTTAATTATATCTTGTTTACAATTATCATTGTGTGTATTTTATTATTATTTAATTAATTTTGTATAAAATTAAATATTATATTTTTATTAAATCTTAATTTATAAATGTAAACAATCTTTATACAAAAAAAAAAATTTCTTTTTCTTATTTTTTTATTACTATAAATTTGGTACATATTTTTTAATTAATAAAAAAAAAAAAAAAATAAAAAATAATATACAGTTTAATTTCCCTTTTTAGAAATATTCAAATCAAGTAACTTGCAGGTACATTTTATTCTCTTTAATATATATATTTTTTTTAAAAAGGAAAAACTTTTTTTTCTTTTTTTTAAACTTTTTTCAATAATTTTAAAATTCGTTATAGTTTATATACATAGATATTCTTCAATAGATTAATAAAATCAATAAAGTAGTTATTTAAAACCAAGAGTTTAAACTTTTAAAGAAATTAAACCAAACAGATACCATGGCTAAAAGAAGAAGTAAAAATAGAACTCATGTCCCAGTTGACAATGATAAAGATACATCAATTCCAAAATCCATCTGTATTAGATTAGGAACATTGGCTATGAAGAATAAATCATTAAGACAATTAACTCAAGATTTTAGATTAATCTTAGCTCCACATACTGCTATTAGATTAAAAGAATTGAATAAGAATAAATTAAAAGATTTCATTGTTATGTGTTCACCATTAAATGTTTCACACTTGTTCACTTTTACACAATCTACTAATAACGAAAATGATATTTACTTAAAATTAGGAAAATTACACAATGGTCCTACTGTAACATTTAAAGTTAAAGAATACTCCTTGATAAAAGATATTAATAGATTTAAAAACAAAAGTATAAACACTCATAGTTTAATATTCCAAGAACCACCTTTGTTAGTTATTAATGGATTCAAGAGTGATATTCCACAAGAAAAGATTATTATAAGTTTATTCCAAAACATTTACCCACCAATTAACCCAATGCATAAGAAGATTGAAGATATTAAAAGAGTTTTATTAATAAACAAGCTTGAAGATGGTAGTGTTGAAATTAGACATTACATGATTGTTATAAAGGATTTAATAAATAAGAAAGATATCAAGTCAAAGAACATTGACAAATTTTTGAAGTTAAAGACCAATAAGCACTCAAGTATACCAAGTTTAAAGAAGAAAAAAGATATATCATCATTAGTTTTGGATGAAATGGGTTACATGACAAGTGATAATGAAAGTGATATTGAAGATGAGCAAATAATTAAAGAAGAAGAAGAAATTAAAGAAGAATTAGAAACTGAATCTGAAGCTCTAGCAAAGGAAGTTGAAGATATTGTTAAGAGTGAAAGTGATTCTGAAGATATTGGTGAAGAATCAATGAAGAAACAAAAGATGAATGATGGATCTTCTAAAAAATCAAAGACTAATAAAAAAGCAATCAAACTCCAAGAAATTGGTCCAAGATTATCTTTATCTTTGTTAAAGATAGAAAGTGATTTATTCAAGGGTGAAACTTTATTCCATAGTTACATTAAGAAATCTTCTGAAGAGATAAAGGAATTACAAAAGAGACATGATGAAAAGATTAAATTAAAGGAACAAAGAAGAAAGGAACAAGAAGCTAACTTACAAAAGAAGAAGGATGCCAAAGAAGAAAAGAAAAGAAGAAAGGAAGAAAGAAGAAAGATTAGAAAAGAACAAGATAATGAAGATAAAGAGAATGATGGTTCTGAAGATAAAGGTCAATCTCTATCTGAAGATGAATCTTCTAGTGAAGAAGAATATGCGGACATTCCTGAAGATATTGATAGTGATTTGTTAAGTGAAATTGATGAAAATCCATCAGATGATGAATAGATAATAACTTTAATATGTATGCATATATATGCTAATATTACAAAACGTTTTTTTTTTTTTTTTAAATTTTTAATTATATATTTATCTTTTTTTTCAAAAATATTATTTATTAGCTTAATGCATCATGCACTGGGCACCAGTTTCTTAGGATAGGTTCTGGTGAGTCATCGGTTTGGTTTTGGTTTTTAATTTTACTTTTCTTTTTTTCAATCCATAACTTTATACAGTCATAGTGATATAAACATAAACATTCAAGTCTTCCAACCTTATCTTCTTCACAAAAGTCTTCAAAACATATAGGACATTCAAATTCATCATTATTTTTAAGTTTATATTTTTCAATCTCAGATAGTGTTATGTTGTAAACTAAGAGTTTGTTGCTGCTCCTATTTTGGTAATCTTCTTCTGTTCTCTTTATACAATCATCTAAAGTTCCATGGCCTGTTTTTTTAGAAGATTCATTGCAAACAGGACATAAATCTTTTTTTGGAATTTTGATTTTACGTGTAATAACAAATGGTGTGCTTTTTATTAAACCTAACCTTTTAAAATCATTGCAACAGTTAGTACATGTTCTATATGAGCATGTGTCTTCTTCTATCTCTGTTGGATGCTTTAATGCTTTAAGTTTTTTAGGCTGGTAGTAATAGAAGTTGTCACTACAATCACCACAGAATAAGAGTCCACATATTCTACAATGATGTTTTCCATTAAAAAATGGTATAAACTTGGAATTACATTTCATACAGTTATCTGAAAAACTGTCATGCACCCATACTGCATTTTCATTGATTAAAAGCTCTGCTCTGTTTTCAAGGACTGCTTCATTAGTGGTTTCATTAGTTATATTTTCACCATTGTCCATTTTATTATTTAATATATATGTGTATATATTTTTGCAAAAGTTCAAAAATTAAATAAATTTAATATAGTAAATTTATAGTGTGGTTATTAAGTATGGTTTACTTAGCTTTTGATATTTTTATCTTATCGAAAAAAAAAAAAAAATAAAGTGCATCAGCTTTCAAAGTTTAAAATTTTTTTGTATATACTATATATATATATATATATTTTTTTTTTTTTTTTTTGGAGTAAATTTCTTTTTTTTAGGTAATGATAATATTTCTAAATTTTTTACATTAAAAAAGTCCTAGGGATAAGAAAAAACGTTTAATCAAAAGAAATTTAAATCTTTTATTCAATCTTCTTCAATTCTTGATTTAATTTTTAATCTTAAAATTAATTCGTTCCACATTATTAAATTTTCTTTTAACTCAATGTATTTCTTATACTCCTCCAACTTTTCATAGTCACTAGCTAAGATCATTAATTTAATAATTGGCTTAACTTCATTTCTAGGTAAAAATTTAAACCCTGTTATAACTTCCAAGAAATCAATGCGATTTTTAAATTCTTGTTTATTAAAATTTAACATCAATTTTTTATTAATATCTCTGCTTGAGCTATTCGCATCTAACAATTTATATCCTTTAGGAAGCATAGTTGTTGTGTTAAAAATCTTTAGCATCTCATTTCCTTTCAAACGTCTTTTATAAGAGTTAATATTAGGCAATGAAGGTATAGAAACAGATTTAATAGATTGCTCATAAGTATAAAGAGCAACAGTTGTTTTTGAATGAATAGAATCCTTTCTAGATTGATAAGTTTTATAACACCTTGGTTCAGAGCATTCCTTTATGTCTCTACCTAGAATTTGCCAATGTACTTTACTTCTTAATCTTTTTAAAGATGATTTTAAGAAGACATTATGTATATTATTATTTTGAATAATTTGCGCAATGGGTGTTTCTGTTGGGAATTCTAAAGTTTTTCTAAAACATGTATAATTATCAACTATGAAATTAGGATTTCTTTTATACTCCTTAAGTTTCTCAGGAATCACAATATAACTGTTGCTACTTTTTTGATTTTTCTTGTTAATTATATCAAAATCTCTAAAAATGTCTTTAAAGCTGTTTTCAACTTTTTTATTTACATTCCAAATAATTTCATTTTTTAAATTTATTAAACATGGCTTTTTTCTGTATTGTAAATTTGGAATATATCTATAACAAGCATCTTCAATGTTTAACTCAGAATCCACAGCGTATATATAGTCAGGGTGTTCAAACTCATATGGTGATAGTTTATTAAAATCAAAAAACTCTTTGAAATATTCATTTATTGGTAATATTACATCTTTTAAATCTCCAAACAACAATGGGTTTAGGTAGAATATCTCCTTTGTGAGTTTATTTTCCATTTCAACCCACATATAGGGAAAATATAAATCATAATCCAATAGCTTTGTAACTCCTGGTATTAAATTTTCATTTTGAAATGATTCTAAATCTTTCAAGATATCTAAAAAACTTTTAGTTGCACAGTCATTTATAACTTTGTTAATATTTAAACATGGCACGTTATACACAAGCTTCATGTTAATGTTATCATTCGAACGAAACAAATCTCTTAGTAATAAGAAATACTCCGTTATGTATTCTTCTCGGCTAAGATTTAACTTTGAGTTTTTATTAATTTTAGGAAACGTTCCAAATTCTTTATAAAGATTATTATCGTAGTTTTTTACTTTATTAAAAAGCCTTTTTAGCTTTAGATATAAAGGTTCATTTAATTCTTTGAGTTCATCTGCTACTTCTTTAAACCAGTGTACAAATATTAATCTTAGTACTAAAATTTGATTGATTGGTCTTTGACTTAGAGTATTAACTTTATAATTATTTTGATACCAATAAGTAAATCCCTTTACCAATGTTTTTATATGATTCATATCATTACTTTTAAGCTTAAATTTATTTCTAATTAAACTGGGAATTATTTTTTTCAATTTTATACTTTTATAAAATTCGTTTAATATATATTTTTTAAAATAAATTAAATTAAAAATTGCTTGAAGTTTATGAAATGATACACATTGTTTTACATATTCATTTTTAAATTTTTTAGTTAATTTAGTTAATTTCTTTGTTTTAGAGTTTTTATCATGTAAATTATTTTTGTTTAGTTCAATGTTGAATTCATAATTATATATACTTAAATCAACATCCTCCCATTCATCAAAATCTTCTATATCTGATGGGCTGTTATCATCCATGGTTTTATTTCGGTATATGTATTACAATTTTAAAATTTAAAATTCACATTAGATTTAATTCTTTTTTTTTTTTTTTTTTTTTTTTTTTTATAGATAATTTATATAATATTTTCAATCATTATAAAACTTATTTAATCATATTTACAAAGAAAACAAAAACATGTTATTAATATATACTCATATACATAGTTTATTCATCATCATCAAGTAATCTTTTAGGAATAGATACTTTCCTTTTTCCTCTTCTGTCTGATAAAGAAATTACTTCTTTTATATTATTTCTAGTTTTTGTTATTTTATTATGTTTTATTTTTAATATCTTTTCATTATCAAGATCAACAGGTGTATACTTCAATATAAATTGATTAATATCATCGACCATTTCAGGATCTTTTTGTTTATTTTTTAAAAACTCTTTTAAATGTGGTGCTGCTGATATAATTTGTAAACATTCTGTATTTTCATTTTTTAATCCTATATTTTTTTTTGAAAAGCCGTTATAAGCTCTTTTCCCTACCTTTCCTATTGTTTTTTCCAATTTGACATTGTTATTGTCATTCATTCTTAATACCTTATATACTAATATTTTTTCATCTAATGATTTAAAAGTTTCATTTTTTAAATCAACAGGTTTTGTGAAAGCTACATTGTATGGTAACATTTGTAGCTTTGGGTTCAAACCAAGTTCTTTAAATTTTCCAAGAACTTTTTCACTTTGTAGTTTATCATACATCTCCATATTATCTAATAGACACTCTGATTGATTCTCGTATTTTATATCTCTATGTTTAAACCTATAGTGGTTTAATATACCTTGAATAGCAACAAAAT
This sequence comes from Hanseniaspora singularis (nom. inval.), assembly GCA_030565715.1. NCBI lineage: Eukaryota > Fungi > Ascomycota > Saccharomycetes > Saccharomycodales > Saccharomycodaceae > Hanseniaspora > Hanseniaspora singularis (nom. inval.). The sequence continues at coordinate 15,994 of JAJMDG010000166.1, read as the reverse complement.
CATTCTTATCACATCTGCTGCATCTCAGTATAACTAAAATTCCATCATTTCTTTTATAAACATTATTATTACTCACATCTTTTCCAATAATTCCTGATTCAAAAAAGAAATTTTCAGATATGTCAGCTCTTGTGTTAAACTTTTCTTCTAAAGTTGGTGTATTTTCAGCACTTTTAAAAGATTCTCCATTTCCATGTATCAAAGTTGAGCCTTTGTTATTATGTTTAAAATCATTATTAAGTATTTTCCCTTTCAAATATTCAGGTATCTTTATACCCTTTTTCTTTTGTAACAAATACTTAACATTTTCTAAAAGTCTTGATCTTTCATCTAATGCGAAACTCATGGAATTCAATTTTTCTTTCTTTTTCTCTTCCATTATTAAAAAATGTTTCACATTATCTAAAATATTTTTCCTAGTAACTGGATTTAAATCTTTTGCTACAAGTTTTGAATTTGTTTCTTCTTTGATCTTTGTTGTATCACAATCCGCTGTTTCATATTCAAAATCAGATACAATGGTTGATGGTGTAGAGACCTTTAGAGACTGTGTAGGATTTGCATATAAATACCTTGTATCATCTTTAGGTGAATCTGGTGTTAAAGCATAATATGATTGATCATGAAAATCAAGAGAACTTAAATTCTCATCTTCACAGTAAAAATGCGAATCTTCATATTCACCCTTAAACCAAGCATTGTCTGATCTACATATAGATCTTTCACCCAAACCACAATAGTGCTTTGTATATGCTGGTGATCTAGGTGGTTTGTTTACATTATTTTTTAGAGTTCCTTTTGTTAATCCTCTTTTTATTTTTTTTACGCTACTCATGTTTTCTTAGATTTATTTAAAAAAAAAAAAAGTTAGCAAAAAAAATACAATAATCTTTATACCCTTTTTCTTCTATATACTTAAAACATTGGTTTATATTTTAAAAAGAAAAAAACAACAAACCAACTAATATATTAATAATCTTTTATTACTAACTTGGTTTTTTAAAAATTTAATTCTTTAACTTTTAGTTTTATATGTCTTATTTTTAATAATTATATATTGAAAACGAGTTAAAAATAGAATTTTTGTTAACACGTATTTGTTGTTTACATTTTCATTTTAATTAAAACATAGTGAAAAAGCCGACATTAAGTATTTTTATAGCTCAGATTTACATAATTTTTTTTTTTTTTTGCCACCTTGTCAAAAAAAGATATAATTTTGGTAGGTGTTTACACTTGGAATAGAAAATATTTTTTTTTAATGTGTCCTTATTCGTGTCTCGCTTCCATGTTACACATTTTATTTCTTTTTTAAGTTGTTTATATTCAATTATTTTTTTATATCTCCGCGGTAGTTAATAATCCATATTATAAGATATATATATATATAACTAAGTAAATATAAGAACGAATATTAAACTCAAGTATCATCGTCTATAACACTTTTATTGGATATAGATATATTGCTGGTATCGTTTGATGCATTACCTTGGTAGTTTTCTTGAACTAGTAAATTATCATTAGTATATGGAGTTATCATTCTTCTTTCGTTTAAATAGATGCCTTTTTTACTTTGATCTAGAAATTCATTATGGTTACTTTGTAAATGTAGAAGGTATTGATTAGTATAAAAGTTTTGATTTTGCATCAGTTGAACTATTATTTTGTTAAGACAAATATGATTAGATTGTGAAATTTCAGATTGGAAATCGTTTATGGGGGTTGATGTGATAGCGAATGGTGTTGAACTTATAATATCCAGTTCTTCATTAACATCAATACCAATAAAGGAAGTTTCAGCAGTTGTGTAAATAGAATTATCTGTTATACTGTTACTTAAATTATTATCAACATAGTCTGCATTTTTTTTAAAATCAACTATTTTAACTGCATCCTGGGCACTTTCTTTTTCTAAATCATTAAAAATTGTATTAATTTTTTGTTTTTTAAAATTAGTTTTTGATATAATCCTTTGATTATCATTTGTAGAAAAATCTGATTTATTTTCACATTCATTTAGTAAACTTTTTTCATTATTTACTTCTTTATATTCAATCTCAGAATTTTGTTGTCTTTTCTTTCCAATCTTTAAAGAAACATTTGAGTCCTTTTTAGTTAATACTACCATTGAATATTTTAACTTTGGTCTTTTTTCCTTCTTCTTATCTTTAATACTATGTGATATATACACACCCATATATATAATAGTGATGATGTTATATATTACAAAAATAATACATACTTAACAATGATTTCCGTTTTTAGAAATTGATTAAATGCCACAGAAAAAAAAAAAAAAAAAATAAATCTTTGTACAACATAATAAATGTAAAAAAAACTACTTGCTTTCAAATCTAATTATATAAACAGTTTTATTAGGCCACATTGGATCTTCATCTGGCATAGTATGTGCTACAACATTCTCACATGTAAACCCACTATTAACTACAACTCCTTTAATTATACCACAAATAAAAGCATTAACTTGTGTAGTTAATAAAAAAGATGATATGAGTGGATCATTATCAATAATAATATATTCATGTGGATTATTTTTCATTTGCTGAATATCTGTTGCGCTTTTACCAAACATATAGTTCCATAAATAATTATGAATGAATTCTAGCATTTCAAGTCTTGAAAGATCTCTCGTAATTGTGTTAGAATCAGGTATATTTTTATTTAGGATAGATTGTGCTGATAGTATTTGTTTATAAATTTCTTGTGAGCTAGGAACTTGGGATATATCCAATGATCCATTATTTTTAGAATGTCTTGATAATGTTGTTGGCTTTTGTACATGTGCTCCATTAGTTTTTAAAATATTCCTTGGAATCATACTTTTAAACTTTACTAATTCTAATAATTTACTTCCAACATCTTCTCCAACTTCCAAAAGTTTTTTATTATGATCTGGAAATTCATCACAGTCAACTGCTATCATCTTAATAAATTCAAATAGTATAAATATATATGCATTTATTGATACATCAGTTTGTGTAATATCTGTATCTTGTTGGTTTAAAACTCTCCTACTCCCTTGTAAATTGTTGTGTGGATAGTTAATAAATCTTTCATCAGTAACGTCACCTTTGTTTAAGTGATTGATAGGGTTATCAAATTCTTTAAGGATTGTTTCATCCTTGTTTAAATTTGAAAGATTTATGACATCTGGACCATTTGTTAGATCATACCCAAAAGTTGATATCTCATTATTTTGTTCTGACATTTATATCAATATGTATTATATTGGCTATGGTTATTAACTTTTTTAAGATTAAAAAAAAAAAAGAAGTTTGTTATTATTATTTAATTTTTTAACATATAAATAATCTAAGTTATTGAAATCGAATATGGTAGCATACTTTATATAATAATTATTTAAAATGTACTACTTTTTAAATTTTTATTATAGTCATTCCTATAAAAAAAATTTTCCATTACAATACTAAAAAAAAAAAAAATTAATAGAATGCAAAATAAGATGCAAGATTTATTAAAATAAATATACAATCAATATAAATAAAAAAATTAAACATTAATTAATACCGATATATATAAGATTCATAACCAAGCCTTATTACTCGAAGACAATGCCTATTAATATACGTCGTGCTACAATTGGTGATTTAATCACTATGCAACATACTAATTTAACTAATTTACCCGAAAATTACACCTTTAAATTCTATCTATATCATTTATTGACATGGCCACAAATTAGTTTTGTAGCAACAACAACAGACCCTATTGACTCTATTGATAATAATATAGAGTTTGAAAATGAAAATTATGAGTATAAAGAGGAAGAATTAGAAAATTTTATGAAAAAATTGAATATAGAAAATAATCTTTTTGAAAAAGGAAATGAACAACAATTACTAGAATTTGTAACAGAAAATGCTAAAATGGATCCACAATATATACAAAAAAATGAAAAAATAGTTGGTTATGTGTTAGCTAAATTGAATGATGATGAAGAACCATCCCCAGAAAATGATGTTGATGTATCAACAACTGGTCATGTAACTTCCTTGAGTGTCATGAGAACTTATAGAAAGTTAGGTATAGCTGAAAAATTAATGACACAAAGTTTAAAAGCTTTAAGAGAAACTTATAAAGCAGATAATGTTGTTTTGCATGTCAGGGAAAGTAACGCTGCTGCTTTACATTTATACAAAAATAAATTAACTTTTGAAGTTTTAACTATAGAAAAGAGCTATTATATGGATGGTGAAGATGCATACAAGATGGAAAAGAAATTAGAAGTATTTGATAACATCGAAAACGAAGGTGATGATTTTGAATCTGATCTTCTACAATAATTTATATATGATTAAGAAAAAAATTAAATATTTTTAAAATTTTAATACATGTACTTTAATAATAAAAACGAATGTCTTTGAAACAAAATATTATAAATAATATTAATATTGATTTTAAATTTCAGATAATAGTAAAAAGTAAGGTAGCTAGAGTTTTTCCACATCAACAACATTTCCAAGCATATAAAAGTTTGGGTTACTCAATAACTGAATAAATTCCAAGATGCTCAAAAACGTCATCTCGAGCCAAATGCACTCATATTCATCAGATAAATCAATATTAATACTAACATAAAAAATAAATATTAAACTTAATAATTAATTCTTATTTTAATTTTGAACACAAAAAACAAACGTTATTACAATTAAACTAATGTTTTAAATTAAATAAAAAAGAAAAACATATAGATCAGTCTATATTAGTTAGTAAGGTTGGTTTTTATTTATATGTTTTTATTATTTTATATTATATAAAAAGAAAAATTATTGAAAACTTTATTTTAAATTTTTTTTATTTAACTTGTGACCTTTTATATTTGCAAAAAAAATGAGAATTTAAAAAAAAAAAAATTATATATATTATTACATCTCCAAATAGGAAATTTTATGGAATCCGAAAAGGGTATACCATGCTTATATTTGATATATATAAAAAAAGAAAAGAATGATAACATTACTATTAATGTGTTTATATATTAAAATATTTTTAATTTTTAATAAATGTAACTTTATCTATTTTCACTTGACAATCATTTCCTAATAAGCTGTAAATATAAACTGTACAGATATTATCTTCACCATTAATTTTGTTTTCTGGAATATCTAATAAAATAAATGCTGGTATAACATCAATACTTTTTTCTACTTTATTAATCACTGCTTGTTCATTAATATTTAAATTCTTAACACTTTGTACAATTTTTTCATCCTCATTTTCATTATCTTTTTCTAATGGTTTATCTGATGAAGCATGTGCTTTATCAGTTTCCTTATCAGTAGCATTATCTTTCTTATTAGTGGATTTTTCATCTTCATCTTTTATATTTTTGACTAAATCAGTGTTCAAATTTTCTATATCTTCTGTTTCTTCAGCTAAATCTTTGTTATAACAGTTGTTGAATGTGAATGCACCTGTTGCAGTACCTGGACTTATAAATAAAACACCTTCTAAACTATATGCTTCAACTTCATGTTTTCCTGACCATATAAAAATATCACTTTTTGATTGTCTACTTAAACTTATTAATGATAAAGCGTCATCTTTTGGAACTACATTAAGCTGAGAAACAAAACCCAATCTAAAACCGTTTATATCATATGTATTTATAAAGTTGTTTAAAGGGGTATTTGATCCAATAGTCTGACTATCTATTTTTGTAATATCTTTTTGTACTTTTGAATAATCTTCTGTGCTTATTATTTCAATATCAGTGCAAACTGTTTCTTTTAAATATTCTACAAAAAATGATGTTGAGGTTGAGCGTTTAGTTATAGGATCGTCATTTGTAGAACAAATAAATATTTTATCTATTTTACCTTGATTAGATTTTAATATTGTTTTAAATTCTTCTGGTAGATCTATTGCTCGATAAGGTATATGCAAATTACCCAAAACAAGTGATAACATTTATCTATATTTCTTAATGTTTTGGTTTTGTTATTATGATAGTGTTTAAATTTTAATAAACAAAAAAAAAAATAATAAAAAAAAAAAGTATATATATATAAAAAAAATCAAGATTAAAAAATTAAAAAGTATATATATTTACATGACTATTTAGATAAAAATGTAATCAAAAAGATATATTACTACAGACTGATTCCTATTTAAAACTCAGTAATATCCATGTATGGAATCAATACATCAGGAACTTTAATCATATTAGTTTCTGGATTATAGTTATTCTCTACTATAGCAAGTAAAACCCTTGGTAAAGCCATACATGTACCATTTAATGTATGAACAAAATCCAAAGTTGTTGTTTTTTCATTATTAATAGGCTTATGGGATTGTTGGTTTTTAAATCTTGTAACTAATCTTCTACTTTGGAAGTCTGTACAATTTGAAGTAGATGTAATTTCACCAAAGCTACCTCTACCTGGCATCCAACATTCAATATCGTATTTTTTATAAGCTGGTGCACCTAAATCATTATTTGGCATTTGTAAAACTTGTGCTGTTAACCCTAAAGATTGAATGATTTCAATTTGTAAATTTTTCATTTCTTCAAGCATCTTATCACTTTGCTCAGGTGTTGTCCAAGCAAAAAGTTCAACTTTATTAAACTCATGTACTCTATAAAGACCTCTAACACCACTCCCTTGAGCAGCAGCTTCTTTTCTAAACGCTCTAGAGAATCCACATTTTTTTAAAGGTAATTCTTCAGTTTTAAATGTTTTGGACATTTCATAACCTGCAAGTGTGATTTCTGATGTTGCAATTAAAGCTTGGTCTGTTCCATTTAATGTATATATTTGTGAATCCATTTCTCTTTGTGATGGTCTATATCCACATGCAGATATCATTGGTAATTTAGCAAAACTTGGTGTAGATGATAATTGAAATCCTTTCTTTTTAGCAAATTTCAAAGCGTATGCTATTAAAGCATTTTCAAGTTCTAATAATTCATCAAATAAATAGTAACAGTTTGATCCACTTACATTAGATCCTGAATAAAAGTCTAATAGTTGTTTTTTTTCGGTAAGAATTTTTAAATGATCCAGTTCTTGTGATGGCTTATATATATTTGAATAATCAACATCACCTTGATATTCAGGCTTATCAGTTTTAGTTACCTTGTGTTTTGGATTAATCCATTCTGTAATTAATGGCTTTGTGTCTGGGTTAGTAGGATCTACTAAGTTTGGTAAACTACTACAGATTTTCCAACTTTCTGCTTCATAGTTATTTAACGGTTCAGTTATTTTGATATTCTCATTTTTAAAATCTTTAAGTTGCTGTAATAGCTCTGGTGTTTTATTTCCCTTAACAACCATCTTTTCTGCAGCTATTCTCTTTTGTTGAAGTTGTCTTAATTCAAACATAAGCTTACTAATCTTTTCATGTATTTCTTTTAAGTTATCTAATTTTCCCAACAGCTCATCTTCTTCAGCCAAGCTTCTAGATATAATTGATTTTCTATATAGATCTATATCATTAATTATATTCTTTCTACTAAACATACCTTCTGGTATAGCTTTAGAAGGTCTTACTGATATCTTCTTTTTTTCTTTTGCAAGTTTAGTACTTAAATTTGAAAAAGATCTTTTAAATAATAAATCCATTTTTATATTAATTGCAGTGGTTATTACACAAGAATTCTTTAATGTTATATATTTGTATATGATCTTTTATAAAGATGTTCAACTATATCAATAAAACATAAAATCCCTATATATATTAAAAAAAAAAAATATATATATCTCCTAAATTTTTCAAAGAAAAAAAAATTATAATTAAACAAGTTAAATAAACATATTTATTTAGATTAGAAAAATAAAAAACTTTATTGCATCTATAAAGCTTTAATAAATACGAATGTGTATAGACTAAAAAAAGATTTAAATTTATATTTGTTTATTTTTTTTTTTGGGTTCTTATATTATTATCTTTATCAATTATATATAAATATTAAAATTTGATTATATAATATGTTTAGAAATTCAACTTAGAGAAGAACCATTTGCTCTTACCAGATTGGTTAATTTCTTCGAAAGCAGTCTTGATAACCTTCTTAGCTTCTTCTCTTTGTTCTGGGTTTTCAAAAGTTTCAGCAGTAACAGAGTTTTGGAAAGAAGTAGCAGTTAAAGAGTATCTGGTTGGTAACAAGTGGTTGTAGTTGATAACCTTGATGAATGGTTTGATTTTAGATCTCTTAGCAACCTTCTTAGCACCCATCTTCTTGGTGATGGAGCCTGGTTGTCTTTCGATACCAGCAACGATGGCGTGACCAAATTTATGAGCTTTAGAACCGTCGTTCTTGGCGGTTAAGATAACGACCTTCTTACCAGCGTATCTACCTCTGACGACAACAGCTGTTTAAAAATATTATAGTGTATTAAATAATAAAAAAATAATTGTTAGTAAACTTTTCAAAGTTCAGGGGTTTAAATGTTTGTTTTACAATATTGAATAATAGTATTAAGGTTATTAATAAAATTAAAATTAAAATGAAATTAAAAAAAATCCTATTTTCATTCCTTTATTACAAAAAGTCCATTAAAAATTATATCCAGTTTTTCTTCAAATATTAAATTTTAAAATATCTTTCCATCGTAATAACTTTATTCAATAAATTACACCCGTTTATAATAATAAAATTACTCAAATAACTTTCTAATATTTTATTAAATTATATCCTGTTAAGTTTTCATCAATGAAAAAAGTTAATTATCTTTATAATTATAATATATTATTCTGCAAAATATTTTAATATCATTAATTTTCAATCTTTTAAACTTATTATATCAACATGTTTAATCCAATGCGTTTATTTAATCTGTACATACCAACTTTACCAGTGTTCAAGAACTTAGCCATTTTGTATATAGTTTATTGGTGCTTAGGTCAAACTTTCTTTTATTATAATTATAAAAAAATAATATACTTTAACTTTTTTTAATTTATGATTTTACTAACAATTTTAAGTATTTAATATTTTACTTACAAATTATTTCTCTGAATAATACCGCTAACGCATTCAATCAAAGAAAAAAAAAAAGATACTCTTTACAGTAAGTTGAAAAATTTAATGTCAGGAGTTTACAATATAACAAACAAAATAAAAAATTTATAAAAAAAAAAAAAAAAAAAAATTAAAAAAAAAAAAAATGAAAATATTATATGCAGTTTATTATTATTATTATCTAAATTAAATCCGCAAAGAGATTTTTACCTAAATATAGATATATAAATATATTAAAAAAAAAATATTGTAATAAAAAAAAAGTAACAAAAAAAAAATAAGAATATCTTTGTTAATATCAATATTAGCATAAAAATTTATTATTTTAATTTAAATAAAAAGGGGTTTTTATAACAAAAACAAAAATCTACATTTTTTTTTTATTTAAAGAAAAAAGAAGAAACCACTATAAATCAATCTAATAAACCTAGATTATATATAAATATCTAACAACACTATAGTACTATTAAAATATATCTTTAATTACTCTGGTACTATAAAATGGGAGGTAATTTTGAAGCAAGTAAAGTAGATTATCAGATAGGAACATCTGATGAATTAAATAATGTTTATACAAAAAACCCATTAAGCAGAAATCCACTTCGACCATATTACAATCCAGAAACTTTTGATGCAAATTATGAAGTTAGATATATACCAAAAGAAGGTATAATAGACAGAGATGGTTTACCATTAGTGTCAAGAATAAAAAGTATAACATCATTAGTTCAACAGCAAAAACCATCAACTTTTAATTCTACTCAAAATTGGTGGTTTAAGTTTAAAAATGATAATTCAAGTGATAATGGATTAGGACTTTCAAATAATGGATTGAAAAGATCAAGTAATGCTAGCTCTGTAGGAGGGTATAATTCATCTGTCTCTAGTTTTACAGATTTCTTTGATTTTAATAAATGGTCTGGGTTTATTAAAATGTTTGCATATAAAATTAGTAAAGTTTATTTAACACATTTACTAATACAACCTTTTATTGTATCCAAAACCTTTTTACAAGTACATGATTTTCCTAATGTGGTTGATAATAGAGATGGTATTGAAATACACACAGAAAAAAGTAATGACCCTAATGTATGTGTTAATAATGATTTTTCAGATGCAGAATTGTTCTTTAAAACAAAAACAGTGGACTCTAGTAAGGATTTAGGTGAAGTCGAAATCAATCAAACTAAGGATGGTGTAACTGAGGTTTTTATCGAAGGAGGCTTAAATTATCATAAAGTTTATAAGATCCATCCTAAAGATTCTACAATAACTAACGTTATACAATGTGTTTATAATGCGGAAGGAACATTTGGTGTTGTTAGAAGTAACAATACAACCTTTATTTATAATTTTTTGAATAGTACTTTAGAGTCATGGTTAAATGGGTTTTTATCTCCATTTTTAAATATCCCTGATCCAAACATTGTAGATGTTTCAATGTCAAATAACATATTGGTTTCTGTGACTTTAGTACTTCTTTCAAATTTGATAACCGGGGCTATATTATTACCACTTGAATTAGTTAATATGAAATTTATGATTACAAGAATGAGACATATTCATTTTACTAGAAGTATAAGAGATCACATAAAAAACATTAGCTTCAGAAACTTTTTTATGAGTTTATTAACAAAGCCTAAGAATATGAAGTTATTATTTTTCCAACTGTTGACTAGATTAAATACAACAATATATTCAAGATCTTTTGTTCAAACGATTTTATTAAACAAGCATTTATGTATTAATAAATTCAATAACTATAAGACATATGAGACAGGAAACTTTTTAATAAAGATTTTCCAACTTGTTATTAAGGTACCATTGGATAACTTATACAAGAGAGAACAAGTTAACTTTTTATTAGACCCAGATAGATTAATTGATCCATCTATTATATCGATTAAAAATAAGAATGATTTAATTATCGTTCCTTATAAGGAAATTTCTATTATTGATTATATTACTAATATTAATAATTTCATTGGTCTTTGGAAAGGTTATAAGATTGAATTGGTTGGCCTTGGTTGTAGCTATTTATTTAGCTTATTAGATAATGAAAGAGCTGTTATTAGAGAAGAAAGATTTTAATATTATTATTATATATGATTTGATTTTAGATTCACAGTCACGTGTAGTGATGTTATTGTTTTCCATATATATATATATATATATATTTTTTTTTTTTTGATTTTAAATTGTTTAAAAAAAAAGTACAATCAGTTGAATATACTCAATTAGAAGATTAATATTTACTTTAAAAATTAGAGTACTGGTTCAAAATTACCAACATATACTATAAATAACTAGAAATTATATATACACTGAGTTATGGATAATTCCAATATCAACAAAAATAATGAAGGTGATCCTTTTTTCACAGTTCTTGATGATCTAAAAGAACAAATCAATGAATATATTAACAATTCTCTTTTTAATAACACTGATCACAATAAAAATAATTATATAGAAAATGAAATAGAAGAGACATTTGGAGATTTGAAAACTAGCATTGAAATGCTAACTGATAAACAAGAAGCAAGTAAACGACAAAGTAACTTAAAAGTCTTAGAAGATAGGTATTTAGAGTTTAAAAATAACAAAGGTAGTAATAATATAGAATCAGTTATAGACTCAAGAGATGGTCTTTATAATGAGATTGAATCTAAAGACAAGAATACTTATAACTTTAATCAATTAGAAAGCACAATGCTTGAAGAACAAGATTCACACCTTGATGCTATAGCTAAAACAATGAAAATGCTTAATCAACAAGCTAATATGATGACTGAAGAATTAAATGATCATATTGGTATAATGAATGATTTGGAAAATGGTATGGATATTGCGGATGATAGATTAGCACAGTCATCAACCCGTTTAGATTGGATTTATAAGACTAATAGACTTGTAGGATATAATGATTGTTGCATAACTCTTTTAATCATTGTTTTAATACTATTATTAGTTGTTTTAATTGTTATATAGAGATAGTAAAAGAGACATATTTAATGTGTGATTTTTACATTTAATGATAATGGTGTATACATATATGAAACTAATCTACATTGCCTTTTCTTTTTTTTTTTTTTTGTTTTTTTGTTTATAAGTTTTTATAAGTAACGTGACAGTGCTAATTACTCTTTTTGGTATGGTAACTTTTTTTTTTTTTTTTTTTTTTTTAATAATTTTTCTTATTAAGAAAAAAAGAATTAATATCTTCTTTTTATTTAAATCATTTTGTTTATTGTTTTTATTTAAATGATTAATAGATTGTTTATATTAAATTAATTAAAGATAAGAGACTAATAAAAACCAATAATAAATTTATAAGCAATAAAATGGGTAAACAAAGAAAAACTAGAAAATTCAGTGTGATGAAGAAGACAGTTGATCATCAAAAAGCTTTAAAAGAACAAGAATTGAAAAAGAAGAATCCAAATTCTAACAACAGTAAAGATCCAGAATTAACAAAAAGTATTCCACAAATTTCATCAGCTTTATTCTTTCAATATAACTCTGCTATAAAACCACCATACCAAGTTTTAGTGGATACAAATTTCTTTAATTTCTCTATTCAAAAAAAGATTGATATTGTTAAAGGTATGATGGATTGTCTTTATGCTAAATGTATACCTATGGTAACTGATTGTGTTTTAGCGGAATTAGAAAAATTAGGATCCAAATATAGGATAGCTTTAAGATTAGCTAAAGATCCAAGATTAAAAAAGTTAAAATGTACACATAAAGGTACATATGCAGATGATTGCTTAGTAAACAGAGTTCTTCAACACAAGTGTTTTATCGTTGCAACTAATGATGCTGCTTTAAAACAAAGAATAAGAAAAATCCCTGGTGTTCCGTTAATGAGTGTTGGTGGAAAGAAATATGTAATTGAAAAACTTCCAGATGTTTTTTAAGAATAATGATAGAGCTTCGTTTTTTTTCATTTTTATTTTTATAGGTATATATTATCAAATCATTTAGATTAAAATAAGATTTTTATATAATGAAATATTTAATCAAATGTGTTTAGTTATGTTGATTTAAACATACGGAGATTAAAAAAAAAAAAAAAAAACTATATATATATATATTTTTTTTTCATAAGTAATAAAAGCAAACATTAATATTAAAATCATTAAAACCTGTGCATAGATCGATATATATCATCAACAAAACAATGTCTCTTGATTTAAATGATCACGACATTTCCATTTCTTCTTTAGGAAGTACTAATATAAATACTGATCTTAATACAGCAGATCCATCATCATTGCTAGATTCTGCATTTGCAAGTATTCAGAATTTTCAAAATGAAGTTTTTATAACAATGTCAGATATTCGTGATTTGGATATAGAGATATTATCAACACAATCAAAAATGGAAGAAGAAGATTTAATTTTACAAAAACATTATTATAAACAATATAAAGAAGGAAAAGATAAGATAAAATCTCACGCAAAGGAAGATGAGATAAATGATAATATTGAAAAATACCTTTCAACATTAAAAGTGCTACATGAGAAGAAAATAAGTTTAGCAGCATCTTTAAGTTATATGATAACAATAAAATATGAAGATTTAAAATCCTCAATGACAAAGCTTTCACTAAGTGGTCAATTATCCCCATTAGAAACACTAATTAAAGAAGATAGAGATGATATACTCAAAAACTTTTTCAATCAAAAATATAAGTCTATACTACAAAATAAGTTACTTGAAAAGAGTCTTGATTTAGGAAGTGACTCTTCATCAGATTCAGATTCAGAAAATATTAAGTTAGAAGACGAAAAGAAGAGAAGAAAAAAGAGCTCATTAAAGAAAAAACTTCCTAATACATTGAATCCATCAGAAAAGGGGTTAACTAAACAACCAGCATATAACACAGTAAATCAATCAAATAACACAGCTAGATTGAATAATCAAAAATCAATAGGTGATAATGAAGAAGAAGATGATCAATTGTATTGTTTCTGTCAAACTGTATCGTTTGGTGAAATGGTTGCTTGTGATAACAATAGTTGTAGATATCAATGGTTCCATTATGGATGTATTGGTCTAAACGAACCACCAAAAGGTGTATGGTTTTGTCCTGAATGTAGAAAAAATAAAGACTAATGAGTATATACACATATTTAATTATAAAAACATACTAAAACAAAAAAAAAAAAAAAAATCATAATTATATATACATAAAAAGATTAATCTAATTTTATAATCCAGGGATCTATAACACAATCATTTTCCAAGTTACTGATAGTAGAAAGTAAAACATTCTTTTGCAAGTCTTTTGAATGTCCTAAGATATCATAAATTTGATATAGGTTAAATAATAATTGGCCATTATATTGACATTGAATGTTACTATTTATTGCTGTTGTTAGTTTTAAACACATATTATTAATTTTATTAAAGTAATCAAGTGATTTAATGTTTTCTTTTTGTGAAATTAAAATATTAGAAATACCAATTAAAGCAATTAAATTTGTTGATTCAAAACCTAATACATTTTCAAATTGAGAAATGTCATTGTTTATGAAACCAGTCATATTCATAGCATTTAAATTTTTGAAATTCACTTCCATATCAGATATCTCTTTTAAACAAGCATTTGCATCTTCATTTTGATCATTCATTAAGTACATTTTACTAGCTTGCAACCATAATAATTGTAAAACATATTCTTTTGAGTATCTTGGCTTTTTATCAGTCAATTCTGAATTAGTGTAGTTAGAGAAAAGCTTTTCATATAGTTCAAATAAAAATGGCAAGAGTTCAATAGAGTCATTAATACCATGTGCTTCAGTTATAAGATCTATTTGTAAAAACTTAAAAATTATAAAGAAATATCTCTCCTCAAAGGTTAATGATTCTATATCAATAACTTCACTTGGTGAATTTAAACTTTCTGGATTTTCTAATGGATTTAAAATCGAGTTAACAATTGTTAAAGAGTTGGTTTTTTCTTCCTTATGTGATTCAACAATTGCAAGTAGCAACCAACTTATGATATTTCTTTCAGGTGTAGTTTTTAAAATTCTTTCCTTTAACCATGATGCACTTTTTTCATTTTCCTTAATTAAAGATAGATTATAAGCATATTCAAATTCAAAATAAGTTTGTTTCTTTTTATCCATTCTTAATTGAAGAATATTTGCTAAATAGTTGAATTTAATACTAATATCTTTATTAATATCAGTTTTATTATAAAGAAATACCCAACATTCAATTAATATCTTATTAGCTGAAGTTGGTAGATTTATAGAATTAAATTTGTTACTTTCTAAAATCGAATGTGAGTCTTTTTCTAAGATCATTTCTAACTCAAAAGTATTATAAACATAGTTAATATATTTTTTAATGCAATCAATATCTCCAATATAACACGAAACTTCTAAAATTGATAAAATACTTTTATAACATTTATTGAATCCAAATGCCTTTTCATTGTAGTTGATGTAGTTTTTAAAGAATAAGTCACTTTTTAGTTTAAGTCCTAGTTTAAAATAAAGCTTTGTTGCGATACCTACAATAGAAATGTTTTGGAATGTTTTCCCTATAATTTTTGTGATTAAAGTACCCCATTCTATCTTATTTTCAATTTTATAATCATCATAAAAGTTTAAAACAATTCTTAAGTGATTATCAAATATGTCATGCTTTTCATTATTTTGGATTTCATTAGCATTTGGAAATTTAATAGTTTCACTCAATCTGTCTAAAACATTAATTATATTTTTGTCATCAATCTTTTTGAATTTAATATTACAATATAATTCCAATGTAGATGATTTAATGCCATCATGTGTTTTTAAATTTTCTAATATCAAATCTAGATAAGTTAAAGAAACTGCATTTTCTAATGATGGTACGGTAAACTTTATATCATTTATTAAGTTTGTGGCGCTATTTGTATAATAAATGATCTCTAAAAATAGCAGATCATAAAATTCCAAAGGTATTTCAGATTGTTTACTTTT
>JAJMDG010000165.1:0-32287 GCA_030565715.1 Hanseniaspora singularis (nom. inval.) | reverse complement strand
AACTGAAGTTTCGGTGGTAACGGTGGTAGTGTAACTGTTAGTTCCTGGTACTGTAGTAGTCTTAATATTACCTGGAGTTTGGACAGTGACTATAGTTTCAGTAGTAGCAACACCATCGGCACCGGTGGAAACTGAAGTTTCGGTGGTAACGGTGGTAGTGTAACTGTTAGTTCCTGGTACTGTAGTGGTCTTAATATTACCTGGAGTTTGAACTGTAACTATGGTTTCAGTAGTAGCAACACCATCGGCACCGGTGGAAACTGAAGTTTCGGTGGTAACAGTGGTAGTGTAACTGTTAGTACCTTGAACAGTAGTGGTCTTAATTAAGGCAGGGGTTTGAACTGTAACTATGGTTTCAGTAGTAGCAACACCATCGGCACCGGTGGAAACAATAGTTGATGTACCTGCGGTAGTGGTATAACTGTTAGTACCTTGAACAGTAGTGGTCTTAATTAAGGCAGGGGTTTGAACTGTAACTATGGTTTCAGAGGTAGCAATACCATCAGCACCGGTGGAAACAATAGTTGATGTACCTGCGGTAGTGGTATAACTGTTAGTACCTTGAACAGTAGTGGTTGTAATATGAGTAGGAGTTTGAACTGTAACTATAGTTTGGGTAGTTGCAATACCATCTGAGCCTGTAGAAACATAAGTGCCTGTTCCAACTGTGGTTGTAAAGCTGTCAGTTCCTTGAACAGTAGTAGTCTTAACATGAGTTGGTGTTTGAATTGTAATAATTGTTTCTGTGGTTACTGTACCATCTGTACCTGAAATAGTTAAAATACTGCTGGTAGAAGTGGTATATGATCCAGTCCATGTTGCTGTGGTCGTTGAAGTTATAGCATAAGATGGAGTTTGGATTGTAACAATAGTTTCAGTACTAGATGCACCATCTGTTCCTAAATAGGTAGTAACACCTGTTGTAGAAGTTGTGAATGAACCTGTCCAAGCTGCTGTTGTGGAAGTTGAAAAAGCTGGTGTGTATACAGTAACATTTTCATACATAATATTTTCGGTAAATGTTAAAGTTGGAGTTACCAAAGTATTGGTTAAAGTTCCAACTTGGGTTGATGATGTTGTTGTACTAGATACAGTTTTTTGATTCCAAGGTAATGTAGTGGTTGAAAAAATCATATAAGAACATGTGTCAATAGTATCGTAATTGTATACAAGACTTGAGAAATCATTATGAATTACACCATTTGGATCTGTATATGTTAAATTAATAGCACCTGCGTTACCTCTGTTAAGATAGAATATACTAATAGGGTATTCGGCATTTCTTACAAAGTGCATGGTTAACTTATTAACACCTGTTGGACCAGAACTCGACCATTGAGCACTAACTTGTCCACCTTTAGATACATCACTAGTTGGGCTAAAGTTATCACAACAATTTTCAGAAAGATAACTACCAGAACCAACGGCAAGAATACCTAAATCATCAATATAATTCATACTAATTGTATAATTACCAGTGACAGGAACAGAAATAAAACCAGTCATGTGAAAAGCTAAATGATCCATAGGAACTGTAGGAGATGTACCATCAGCAAATTTGAAGTTATCTAAGACACCCCAGTATTCTGAATTTGCACACCCAGCTGAACTTTTGGTTGAACAGAAAGCAGTATTATCATAACTGATTACAGAAGCATAAACGTCTCTAGCAACGGTACCAGGATTAGTGAATACTGTATGTGATGAATTAATCAAAGTTGTGTTATCACCTGTATATCCACCAGCGAGGTATGTGGCGTTATTAAGTAAGTCTGTGTTTTGTGTACCGGTATTTGTTTGTGTATTATATGATTTCCAAGGGTAATAGTATATATTACCTTTGAAACCACTTTTCTGAGTGGAAGATGAAATAAAACACCCAGAAATTCCACCTAAATTAGCTGAACCAACACCAAAAACTGATACTGTTTTCAATAAAAATATTGAGACAATTATAAATAATTGATTCATAATATTATTGTATTAAAAATATTTTTATCGCGTTTATTTTTTAAAATATATAATTAGCCTTGATTTTATTGAAATTATATATATATATGGGTATTTAATTATATATTTGTTGGTTTCTATAATTAATTTTTTTTAATATTTATGTTTTTTTTTTAATATTATTATTTATAAAATTTTTATATAGGCTACTTAAATATAATCCCAAACTCCATTCAAAAAAAATAGAATGAATTAAATTATCCTTGTTATTTTTTTTTTTTTTTTTAATAATGTGTATATATATATTCTAATAATTTCCTTTTTTTTTTTTTAGTTTTTTTGAAAAAGTAATGAAATTTTATTTCTTTTTTTAAATAAACAAGTAAGAAAAGTAAACAAATTAGATATACGGTCTCATTTTACATTTAATTTTTTTTTAAGATTAGTTTTAATAAACAAAAGAATTTATTGTTTTTTTGTTGATGATAAAATACATTCCATGTTAAAATAATACGTATAAATGTCTTAAGATTTATGTTTTTTTTTTTTTAAAAAAAAGCCTCTTTAAAAAGTTATTAATTGCAAAGCCCACTGAAATAAACAAATGCAAATTTCTATTGTTTTGTATGCACGCGGGAATTCTTTTTTTTTTTTTCGTATGTATTTATTCCCAATAATGATCTGTTTTTTCTTGAGAAAAAAATTTTTTTTTAATGGAATGTACAACTATGTCAGTATATTATTAGACTATCACTCTATAAATTCCTTATAATGCCGCATTTTTTTTTTTGGATATGCGCGTATATTATTTTCAAAGACAAAAATTCATTTAAAAGATTTCTCAAAAAAATTTTGTTAACATTTCTGGGTAAAAGTTTCCACCTTGAAAAAAAAATTTTTTTACAACTCTATTGTTTAAAAGTTACCCTTAAAGACATAATATATTATTTTACAGCGCTATTTATTTTAAAAAAAAGGTGTTTTTCTCCAATAGTTGCTTAATAAATTAAAATCATAAATACACATGGGGTTGTTTTTTTTAACATTTTTGAGTAAATTATTACTATTTTAAAACGTATATTATTTTTATTTTCTAATGAATTAAAAACTGTGGCAACGATTAACATACCACTGAGTAAAAATAGTATATCAAACTATAACAAACATCAATTTACAATGTAGTAACAAAGAAAAAAATTATCACCTGATACGTAGAATCATTTACGATATACTAAGTGAGTAAATGATACTAAAAAATAATTTATTTAAGATTAATGAATAGCAATACAGAGTTTCTAAAAATAGCATTTAGATATTATTATTACGAAATTAAATCTGGCAAAGATAATAATTGCTATAGAAAAGTATCTAAATATAGAAATCTTAAGAAAGGTTACGTATTTGATATTTTTATAATGTTAATACTATCTTCATCAATATTTTTTTAAAAAAATAATGAAGCTGATAGTTGAAACTTTTTAATTTTAAAGGCATAATTCTTTCTTACATTTATATCTAATATGTCTCTTAAACACCGCGATAATATAAAAGTGGAACTGCTGTATAATGTCTTAAGCATAAAAAAATTTAAAAAAAAGTTGTTATAAGCGTTGTTTAGCATATCTGTGTAAGTTATATCTATGTCGGATAAATTATTTTTATTAAAATCTGATAAGATAACATCTATTACTATTTTTTAAGTCTCTGTATGTTCAAATAAAATCATTATTTTTTTATTTATTCTCGTTAAATAACTGCTGTTGAAATCATCACACAAATAAAAATTATTTCTGATTTCAGTAATTTTGTAATAGTTATATCAACTTGGAAACTATTGTATTTTATAAAGATTGTAAAAATACAATTGAAAGTATATTTGTTGTTTTGTCTTGTTTTTAATTTCTTTAATTGAAGACTTAAAAAAATAAAAGGTTAGGTGATGTAATTAATAGTTTGGAGACGACTAATAAACAAAGATCAATTTATTTTCTCGCTGAAAAAAATATAGTATAAAATATATGAATGTATTATTTTTGTTTACATTTTTGTTAATAATTATAACTTTTTTAATGTATTTATTTACTTGATAAAACATTGTGAATTTATTTTTTAAATGTAAACAACAATTATATCACGTGACAATGATAAACAATTTTTTAAAATTTTTATTCATTTTTAAATACATGCTATAATAATAACCATATGATTATGAATAACTTAATACATAAGTAAAGTTTTTAATACTGACTATAAAAGTGTTCTATACAAATATTAGTCTTAATAATTATAGTATAGAGTAGGTAAAAAAAAAAAAAGAAGAAGATATTATATTGAATAATGGCTATCTAGGTGTTTTAGTTTTAATATGCTATATTATCATGTTAAACTTTTATAATTAATATAAATATAAGATATTATAAGTAATATTTGAAATGTTTAAAACATCAGAATTAACTCACCTTGTTAGCTCAGTTGGTAGAGCGTTTGACTCTTAATCAAAATGTCAAGGGTTCGACCCCCTTATGAGGTATAATTTTGATTTTGATTTTTTTTCAATCTTAAATACACTTTTTTTTTTTAACAATTTAAGTTACCAAAAGCATGGGAAATTTTTCAAAAACCAAAAAAAAAAGAAATTCAAGTTATTATTACTTTTAAGATGAGTTTTAGCTAAAAAATTAATATTCTTATAACTATTAAAAACAATTATAAAACTAAATTAAAAAAGACAAGGATCATTGGGTATATATTTTTTAAATTTATAGAATAACATGGGATTGCTTAAAAGTAATAAGAAGACCACGATTACTGGAAAAAGTTTGAATAATAAAACTGTAGCTACAATAAACATTAAACCTAAGAATACAAAAAAGATTATTAATAGATACCATTTCTTAATCAAGTGTAGAGCTTATATATTTAAACTTCTTAATATAGATATAGTGAAGACAGATGATGAAGCAGAGATTAATAATTTTGTGAAGGATTATTTACAAAAGAATGATAGATTATTGCAAAAACCTGGGAATATAATTAATTTTGAGGAAGAACTTATACAGTTAAAGAAAAATTATAAATTTCAAGATAAAAATATAGATAAATCAAGCTTATTAAAGATGCTAGATTTTATTAATAAAGAAGTCGTAGATAATGGTGGTTTGCAAAGATATCAGTTAGCGTCAATCATGGGCCAACAATCTAACAGGGGTGGCGATTCATCTAAAAAACTTATGGAGTGGATTTTAGAATTAAATGATAATAGCAAGGATGATTTAAATAAATCATTTAAAGAAATGAATACATTAGAAGTTGGATGTTTAAGAGTAGACAATATTATAAGTCAAAATAAATATAAGAAATTTATTAAAAATATTGAAAGAATAGATTTAAATAGCAACCATCCTGATATTAAAAAGGAAGACTTTTTATTAAAAGAGCTTCCGATTGATGAGAATTCTAAATTTAAACTTATATCATGTTCTTTAGTTGTTAACTTTGTACCTGATGAATATAAAAGAGGTGAAATGCTTTTAAGGCTGAAAAAATTTTGTTCAAAAAATGGATTAGTTTTTTTAGTCTTGCCATTATCATGTGTAGAAAATAGTAGATTTATGAATTCAGAAATATTAGTTAATGATATAATGGAGAAGGGTTTAAATTTTGAATTATTAAAGCAACATAAATCACATAAAATTGTCTATTATTTGTTCAAAAATTTGAATGATAATTTTGATATAAGTTATTTAAAGCACAATTATTCTAAAAGAAAACAATTGAAGTCGTTTAATAATAAGAGTACTTTCAAAATGAACAATTTCAATATAAGTTTTTCTTAGATGAATTTAGTTTTTTATTTAAAGAAATAAACAAAATCTTGTAGTTATATATAATGTATGATTTAGTTACATCCATTTCGGTTTAAAAAAAAAAAAAAAAAAGTATTAAGAAATTGACCTTATCGTGATTGTATGTATACATCCGTAACTTATACTCTACACATGATCAATTGCGATATTCGCTTAAAATTAAAAAAAAAAACTCTATTCCACGGCTGATACCTATCATCAATTCATGTTATTTTAATGAATGACTTTTTTTTTTTTAAAGCGAAAAGAAATAGTTTTATGGGTTAATTTTCATCTTTAAAGGGAATTTTTGGAGATTAATTAGCGTGATTAAGCCGATTTGTGGAGAAATAATAAGAATCATTTTTTTTTCCCTTCATAACAACACTAATAATATGAGTGATATTTATTAATCTTTTTTTGTATTTATATATATTCTTATATCTAAGTCATTAAAAAAAAGTAAAAAAAAAGAAAATAAATTAAAAAAACTTTTGCTAGATTTGAAAAAAAATTAAAATTACTCTTTATTATGAGTATATATATGTTAGATTATGAATGATCTTATTATTTTTTAAAAAAATAAATTTCAAATATTATTTAAGAAAAAAAAAATAATTTTCATATTAATAATAGGATAGTCATTTAAGCAAAAAGATAATTATCATAAAAAAAAACCAATATAATCTATTCCATTTTAATTAACTTTCGGTTTTATTTACATTTTTTTTTTTAAAATTTTCTTTAAAAAATAATAATAAACAACCTTTTTTTATTTATATAAAACAATAATATATAATCAATAATGTTAAGTGCACAAGCTATTAAAAAATCATCTGTTTCTGTTTTAAAACAACAAACAAGATTATTCTCCAAGAACACCACTCTTCAACAAACTAAAACCTTAAAGGAAACTTTTAAGGAATTATACCCAGCCAAGGCTGCTTCCATTAAAGCATTCAAGAAGGAATACGGTGATGTTGTAATTGATCAAGTTAAGTTATCCCAAGCTTATGGTGGTATGAGAGGTATCAAATCTTTAGTCTGGGAAGGTTCTGTTTTAGACCCAGTTGAAGGTATTAGATTCAGAGGTTTAACCATTCCTGAAGTTACTGAACAATTACCAAAGTTTGGTCAAGATTCTCCATGTCCTGAAGCTTTATTATGGTTGTTATTAACTGGTGAAAAGCCAACTTTAGAACAAACTCAACTTTTATCTAAAGAATTAGCTTCTAGAAGTGAATTACCAAAGCACACTATTGATTTATTAGATTCTTTACCAAAAGATTTACATCCAATGGCTCAATTCTCCATTGCCGTTGTTTCTTTAGAAAGTGAATCTAAGTTCAGTAAAGCTTACGCTGCCGGTGTTAACAAAGGTGAATACTGGGATTACGCTTACGAAGATTGTTTAGATTTATTAGGTAAGTTACCAGCTATTGGTGGTAGAATTTACTCTAATGTTTTCCACAATGGTAAGTTCAACAACTTAAAGACTGACTTAACTAACGATTACGGTAAGAACATGGCTCATTTATTAGGTTTCGAAAACAATGAAGAATTTACTGAATTAATGAGATTATACTTAACTATCCACTCTGATCACGAAGGTGGTAATGTTTCTGCTCACACCACTCACTTAGTTGGTTCTGCTTTATCTTCTCCATACTTGTCCTTTGCTGCCGGTTTAAACGGTTTGGCTGGTCCATTACACGGTAGAGCTAACCAAGAAGTTTTAGAATGGTTATTCAAGTTCAGAGAAGCTGTCAAGGGTGACTATTCCAAGGAAACTATTGAAAAGTACTTATGGGAAACTTTAAATGCTGGTAGAGTTGTTCCAGGTTACGGTCATGCTGTTTTAAGAAAGACTGATCCTAGATACACTGCTCAAAGAGAATTTGCTTTGAAGCACTTCCCAGATTACGACTTATTCAAGTTAGTATCTGCTATTTACCAAGTTGCTCCTGAAGTTTTAACCAAGCAAGGTAAGACAAAGAACCCATGGCCAAATGTTGACTCCCACTCTGGTGTCTTATTACAATACTACGGTTTAACTGAAGCTTCTTTCTACACTGTTCTATTTGGTATTTCTAGAGCCTTTGGTGTTTTACCACAATTAATTTTAGATAGAGCTTATGGTATGGCTATTGAAAGACCAAAATCTTTCTCTACTGATAAGTTCAAAGAATTAGTTGCTAAGTTGCAACAAAAGTAATGACCATGTTATGACAAGAAATTTTTAGATATTTTAGATATATATTTATTCAATTAAAAAAAAAAGAAAAGAAAACTTAATAAATAATTTATTTATTTATTATTATAATCATTTTTGTTGTAGGCTATATGATATTGTCATGTGATCTTTACTTAAATAGGAAATTTACTAGATCAAATATTTTCGACGTGTTTATTCTAATTTTATATTAGAAAAAAAAAAGTCAAAAGGAATTTAAAAAAATTAATACACAAAAGATGTTTATAAATACGTTTTGATAAATGTTATATATATTTTTTTAAAAAAGTAAAAACAACGTTGTAAAAAGACCAATAATAGCACTAAAAATCAACAGATAAATGGAAAACATTGATTTTAACACACCATCAAAACTCAATACCGATGAATCTTTAGAAGATGGATTAATATCTTTAAAATTATCAAATAAAAAGCAATCTTCAAACGATAGTACAACACCAAGAAATACAGCAAATAAAGTTGATGTTATTAGTGGAAGAAAACAAAGTCTATCTCCTAAGAAATCTATGAGATTCAACTTAGCAGCAAATGCAATGAATAAAGATAATGTTATAGATGAAAATGATAGTATTATAGAAGAATCAGAGAACGAAAATAAGTCTAAAATTGAAGATGGTTTAAATTTAAGTACAATGGCAAATAATAATAAGCTGGAATTTAAGTCTAGTAGTGATACTACTAATGATATGGAAAATCTTTTTTTAGAATTGGCTAAAAGACAAAGACTGGTTTTCGAGCTGAAATTACAATTGGAAACTGCTGAAAAGAAACTGAAGGAGTGGGAGTTGCATTGTCAGGATTTTATGAATGGAACTTCGGGAAAAGATATTAAAAAGACAGTACCAAAAGGTGATAAGCAAAACAATGATGGAAAACCTCATAGTGCTGCAAGTGATTTATTTAATAATTGGACTTCTAAATTAAAAGCAACAACAGATGAATTGCTATCTTTAGGCCATCATCACCCACAAAAAGATAATAAAGATAATAAAGATAATAAAGAAAATCCAAAAATGGAAAAATCTCAATCTACTAGCTTCTTACAAGCAAGTTTGGGTAAATTCACGGATATTATCCAAGAGTTTTATGAAGAAGAAGATGATGAAAAAAATAGTAGAAGTTTGGAAAAAAAGAAAAACAATGATATAGAAGATGAAGAAGATGAAAAAATAAAAGATAACAATAATATATTTGATAAATTAAAACATAAATTAACAGAGTTTTCAGTTTATAATGAAGAAGAAGAAAGAGAGTTTGATAGCATGAGAGGTGATCATAATGACATGTCTTTTGAACTGATAGATCATACTGGATTATCAACTATTCACGGAATACCTACATACTCAGGAACAATTTCTGATAGTGATTAATATATATTTGATCATTAAATATTTAAAAAAAATGAATATTGTTTTAATATAATTGATTAAATATGTGTAGTACATGTCGGATTTAATCATCTTATTTATTATTCATTTTTAAATTATGGTTGTAAAATTTTTTTTTTAAATTATTAGTATTTATTAAATATAACTTTTTTTTTTTTTACGCCCTTTGAATTTTTTTTTACAACAGTAATATGATATATATATATATATACATGCTTATAAAGTATATATATTTTAAATAAATACATTACGTAGTAAAATATAAATAAATAAACCAATAGAGGAATAAACTTGAAAATATATAATAATGAGTTCTACAGGAGAAAGTGCAAAAACAACTGTAATCACTAATTTTGACAAGGTTTTATTCCACGACTCAGAACATTTTAAAGGGTTTTTAAATGTTATAACAACTAAGGATGCTTATTTCAGCAACATTTCTGACACAGAATACGATTTTATTCCAGATGCATCTTTAAAAGAAGAAATTAAATTAAATGTTTTAACTTTTATAAATAACAATAAAGACCAACTTGAATTTAATAAAGCTATGAGTTCATTAGAACCTCTTCTTTTTTTAGCCAATGGTAATACTGATTTAGAACAGTTAGGTGTTAAATTAATAGTTAAAATATTATCAGTTTCTAAATTAGAATTTGGAATTCCTGAAAATTATATCAAAAAGATTGAAAATATATTATCTTCTATTGATTCTGAAAATCGTAATTTTAATTTATTAGATGTCTATTTTAAAGTTTATTCATATACTATTAATAAAGATATCGCTAATGATGATTATGAAAGTTTTTTAACTACTAAATACTTTCCATTGATTAAAAAGATAAGTTCAGAAGAAACTTTTGCATCTGATGTTGTTAGACAGTTATATTTATTAATCAGATCAGCAGAACAATTAATTACTTTAAACCAAACATATAAGACAATATTTGTTAAATATGAAAATTTATATTTAGATATATTATTTGGAACAATAATATTTAACAAGAGTTATAATTTATCTAATAATACTGCAAGTTCTATTTTTTCTCCAGCTACAATTTTTTCTAATGGAAATTCAAGAAAAGCATTATCAACATTGCCTCCAACTAACAGTCTTTCAACTCAATTACAGTATTATACTTTAATTTTAGTATGGATTTTATCTTTTGATAAGAAATTCAGTTTAATACTAACTACAAAGTATCAAACATATGCTTTAAAATTAATAAACTTAGTAAACTCATCATCCAAGTTAAAAGTAACAAGAGTTGCGTTAGCTATATTAGAACAATTGATTGCATTAAACCCTGTATTTTTAGATAAGGTTGTTATTTATGAAAATAGTGACGTTATTTTGAATAATTTAAGAAACAGAAACTTACAAGATGAAGAACTCAACGAAAGTTTAAGTCATATCTTAACAGAGTATAATGAGAGAAAAAATACTTTAAACAATATTCAAAGTTATAAATTAGAATTAAGTAGTAATAAATTAACATGGACATCAAATCATATTAATTTGAAATTTTGGGAAGAAAATATTGATCAATTTAAGGTAAATAACTATGAACTTGTTTACAAACTAATTGATTTAATACCAGAAAGAAAAGTTTCTCAACATAAACATCATGTAACTGGTCAAGAAGAAGAAGAACAACTTGAAGATTTGTTATCTGATGAACAAAAGTTGACTGTTCAAGTTGCATTAAATGATTTGTCTAAAATCATGGAATTATTACCTGATGCTATTGATGTTGCTATAGTTAAAAATAAATTAAAAGTTATGGGTTATTTAACATATCCAGATAAGAAGCTAAAGTATGAAGCTTTAAAGTGTACTCAAATTTTAATCAAAAGCACTTATAAATAATGAATTTTATACATTTATATATGAATAAATTTTATTTGAAACAAAGAATAATTTAAGTTAATGGTGTATTTAATTTTAGTAAAAAAAAATAGATATATATATATATATGTCGGATTTATTCATTAAAAAAAACGTTTTTGAAATTTCTTCATTACTATAAATTAAACGAGACACTTATAATAAGGTATTTAAATTAAGACACTTGAAAAAAAAAACAAAAACGGAAAGATACACAAATGGTTTATGTGATATATCACCATCAATATACAATATAAACATACATCACCGTTTTAGTTCATAATATTACGATAATATATATTATCAATAATGTTTAAATCTTTAAGAGGAAAGAAGAAACAAAGTAGTTCTGATACTAAAGGAACATCAACAGGAAATACTAATGACGTTTCATTAGGAACATATGATAAAGGTTCATCATCTAAAAGATTTAGTAAGTTAATGCATACTTCATCAGTTTCAGAAACTGCAAATTCAATTAAAGAAACAGCTTCAAATGCATTGGGAACAGTAAAATCATCTGTGAATTCTTCATTAAGCAAAGTTTTTAGCTTATATCAGATCAGTCATTATGGATTAGAAGGAAGGATAACTAAGATGTGCTTTGATCAAACACAGTCTTTGCTTGCAGTTGTTACTCATTTGAATGAGTTAGTTATTTATGGTAAAAATCAAGTGGAAGCATACATAGAGCTATCTTGTTTGAAAGATCAGGCCAGATATGACCCAGGCACATCTTCAATATACGTTAAAGAAATTTTATTTTTAAAAGGGATTTATTTATTAATAATTGATTCTAAATCATCAGTTCATGTTATAAGTGTTTTAACTAATAAACATTTAACAACCTTTTATCCCCCTGGCAGAATAACTG
The DNA here is from genome assembly GCA_030565715.1 of Hanseniaspora singularis (nom. inval.). Taxonomy (NCBI): domain Eukaryota; kingdom Fungi; phylum Ascomycota; class Saccharomycetes; order Saccharomycodales; family Saccharomycodaceae; genus Hanseniaspora; species Hanseniaspora singularis (nom. inval.). The sequence continues at coordinate 20,088 of JAJMDG010000165.1, read as the reverse complement.
TTATTGAATGTGATCCTACATTAAATTGGGTTTTATTAGGGTTGGAAAATGGTAATGTTCATTATTATGATGTAGATAAAGACCATTTATCATTAGTCAATATACCTAATATTCAAAAACAAGATTTCTTTAAAAGTGCACAAATTTCACCTGTTAAGTCTATTGCATGGAATCCTAGAACTATTGGTCAAGTTTTGATATCTTATAATTATGTAACTGTTATTTATAATATGACAGACGGAACTTATAAGATGCAATATGTTTACAAGTTAGATCCTGGATGTCCAGGTGGTGGATATTATAATGAAAAGAGTGAGAACAGTATAAATGAAGTGAGATATCCTAAAGTTATTAAGTCAGTGTTCCATCCTAATGGGTTACATATCTTAACTCTTCATGAAGATAACAGTTTAGTCTTTTGGGATTTAAATACTGGTAAATTAATTTTAGCTAGAAGTTTATTTGATACTAGAGTTGATAAAGAAAATGCAGTTTTATCCATATCAAGTGATAGTTCTGAATTCCCAATAGCTCCAATCATAGATGTTAAGTGGATAGCTGGCGAATCGTCTGAAAATACACAATTGCTTATTGTTGGTGGTGATATAGGAAATTCTAAACCTCATTCATTTACTATAATTGATTTAGGTGGAACTCCTTTGTATTCAATGGCATCTTATGATAAAATGAAGAGCTACTATAGCATTAGGAATAATCAAAAAACATTGAACTTATCCCCAGGCAAGGAATTTGTTCAAGTTTTACCAATTCCTAGAACATCTCCACACTATAAAGGAAACCACAATCCTGGTATTTTATTAATTCTTTATGATGATGGTGAATTAGATACAATGCTATATCCAAGTGGAAAATTAACGTATAAATCTTCTTTATTACCACAGTCTTTATCATGGGTAAGACCATTTTCAAATCTTTCAACAGGTTCTTCAGTACCTACAAAAATTTGGATTGGTATGATGCATTGTACTTATAATAAAGATTCATTATTGAAGGGTGGTCAAACAAAATATATTGAGACAAGAAGTCTAGATGGTACAAGAACTGCGATTATAACAGGCCATCAGAATGGTTATGTAAGATTATGGGATGGTTCTCATTCTGAATTAGATGAGACATCAGTATTTGATATCAATGTTGGTAATATATTAAACATGTATCAGGATAATCTCAATATTAATCATATTTCTTATGGTCAGTATGTAAGTGAATTAGGAGTTGCATTAAAGGGAACTGGCGATGTGTTATTACTAAAGTTTGATACAAACAAACACTTTAATGAGCCTTTAACAGCTGAATTTTCAAGATTCAATATAGGTGATCGTGGCATGAATTCTCTTTTAATTGATGTAAGTTCCAGATCTCCAAAAAACATTAGAGAAGGTTTTATGCCACAAACTGTTATCCATGCAAAAGCAGGTGAAGTTTCTTGTTTGAAGCACAGTAATATAGGGTTTGTTGTTGTTGGTTATAGTAATGGATCTATATTGGTAGTTGATAAAAGAGGTCCAGCTGTTATATTCTTCCATAATATTAAAGATTTAATGATGGAAACAGGATTCAAGTATACAAACGGTGAGATCATAACATCTGCTGAGTTTGGTATAATTCAAATAAGAAATGAAAAGTATTCATCTATTTGTTTAAGTTGTGGTACAAGCAATGGTAATTTATTACAATTTAAGGTAGTACCTGGTGTCAGTGGCAGATACACAGTTGATTTGTTGCAAATTATTCCATTCTTAAAATCAAGTATTTCAAGTATATTCTATATAGAAGAAGATGGTGACAATTCCAGATCATTAAAGGATACCCCTACACTATTTGGAAATTTATCCAAGGGTACTTTATTTAAAGGAAGATTATTAGCAGTTAGTAATGATGGCGAGCTAGCATCTTTATCATCCATAGGATTGTACAATAAAGTAGTTACAAAGAACTTCAAATCACAAAAAATTGCTTCTTCAAATATTGTGAATGTTAGATATACTAATTCTAAACATGAACATAGACATTCCGCAGTTTTAGTATGCTTACTAATGGATAAAAGTATTGTTATAAATGATTGCTTAGATTTCAAAGAAGTTAAATCATTTAATTTAAATTTACCTATGACCACGAACAATCTTTTCAACTCCAAGGTTCTTGAAAATGGTGATATAATATTAAGAACTGGCCATACAATGTCATATGTTTACAGTGTATTAGAAGGTTTACATGTTAAGAAAACCATGATAAGTGATGAATTGTATCAAATGGGAAAAACAATCATTGAAAGACCACATTACAACTCTTTACAATGGGCTAGAGGAGAACAAACTGTTACTTCAAAGGATATAGATGTGGTATTAGGTGGTAATGATTATTTATCTATAAAGTCAAAGTATAAAGAGAGTGAAATTGCTAATGAATCTTTAACAAATACAGGCAATCAAAAAACAACAAAAATATCGAGTGGTAAATTTGATTTGGAGAATCATTCTTATATTCCTCCTACAAGAGGAGGAGCAAAACAAGGATATTCTTATATGAAGGCTATGTCAAAAGCAGTAGAAAATGGGTATGATGATATTGAGACGAGAGTTAATGATTATGCTTCTCAAACTGGAAAAGTATTAAGTGATTCTTTTGAAAAGAGCACTGTTGAATTATCAAAAGGGTTATTTAAATCTACATTTAATATTTAAGAATATAAATTTATAATTTTTTTCTTATTAAAAAAAAAAAAAAAATTATATTAAACGCTGTTTTAAGAATTTTAATAAATATTAGTGTAATAATAACAGCAACAATAAAAACCAAAAAAAACAGTATCAAAAAATATAACGACAATGAAAGTAGATGTACCTGAAGTTATTAAACAGAAATCTAGTGCGATACTAACATATTCGAATATCAACCTAAACACTGGTATTAATGTGGATCTTGAGACATGCTTAGAGATGAAATATTTAACACATGTATTAAAAAAGCTAAGACATTTAACAGATGATACACTTGAAACCAATTTAAATGATACAAAACTTCCAGATTTAATTTCTAGACAAAATCATTATGTCAGTGTCATGAATGATGAGCTTTTACCCACTTGGAAAACTAGAGACAATATACTTGCAGAATGTAAAAAAAGCTTAGATGTTTATAAAAAGAAATTAGATTTACAACATGCCGACACATTAAAAGATAATGATAAAATTCTACAGTTTGAAACACCTGCCAGCAATATCGATCCATATGCCAAAAGAGATTTAATAAAAAAAACAACATTTGATTACCAAGATTACAACTCTACTAATAAATGGATTCAACAACAGATTGGTGTGGAAGAAATTGTAAGAAATAAATCATTAAATTTATTACAAAATAATTGCAGTGAAGACAGTAAAGACTTTAAACAACTTTCATTTTATGTCTTAAAAAAATAAAAAAAATATATAACCTTGTAAATAAATCCACATATATTTTAGATTTAAATGTTTTGAATCAATTTAGTAAGTTCATCTACACCACCATTGGCTTCTTTCATTTCATCAATTTTAGATTTAACTAATTCAACAAAGTCATCAATAGATACTAATTCACCATCGTCATCAGCATATTCAGGACCTAATTTTTTAACTCTTAGTTTTCCTTCTTGTAAATATTCTTCTTTACCTAAGATAACAGCAACCTTAGCACCTGACTTTTCAGCAGCATCAAATTGTTTTCTAGGGTTAACTTTACCCTTATACATATGTTCAGCATCAATACCTTGGTCCCATAATTTTTTTAAAATCTTTAATCTATGGCCAGTTAAACCATTCCAATCAGCACCACCACCAAACGCCATAACGAAAACTTGAGTAGAGGTAGATCCAATTTTATCCATGTTAGATCTAGCTTTAATGATAGAGAAAATTCTTTCAACACCAAATGATACACCAACACATGGTATTTGTGGAGCAGATTTTTTACCAGTGGCTTCAGAAAACATAGAGACTAAGTTATCATATCTACCACCAGCAGCAATAGAACCAACACCGACGTAAGCAGAGGCATCATCGTCTTCTTTTTTCTTAGATTTCTTTTTGCTGTCTTTTAAGGCCTTTTCCTTTAATTCTTGAGCATCCTTTGGTGGAGCAGAAGCAGCAGTAACAGCTTCATAAATTAAACCAGTGTAGTAGTCTAAACCTCTAGCTAAAGATAAATCAAAAGAAATGTATTTATCAATTTCCATAGCTTCAACATATTCTTGAAGAAGCTTGACATCCTTTAAACCTTCAAGAGCCTTTTCATTAGACTTAACACCTTCATCTTGTTCTAAAACAGAGATGACTTCAGATAATGAACCGCTTAATTTGACATACTTTCCAATAATATCAGCAACTTCTTCACTTTGACCCTTTTCAACAGTAATTTCTTTTTTAACATCTTCCCATGGAGCTTTGTCTAATTTGTCAACAGCAGATGAGATTTTTCTAATATCTTCATCCTTAACACCAGCAATTTGGAAAATACCATCTAAAATTTTTCTGTGGTTTAATTTAATTTTAAAATCATTAATACCAAGACTGGTTAAACCATCAACAAGAATAGACATAACTTCAGAATCTGGAATCATTGGATCATAAACACCAGCAAGATCAAAATCACATTGGTAAAATTCTCTCATTCTTCCTTTTGTCATGGCAGGTTGATCTCTTCTATAAACTTTAGCAATGTGGTATCTTTTGATTTTATCTAAACCATTCATAGCAACAAATCTAGCAAATGGTACAGTTAAATCATATCTCAAAGAACATAACTCACCACCTTGATCTTTAAGGTCATAGATTAATTTAGAATCTTCACCATATTTACCTTGTAAGATTTCTCTTAATTCAAAGACTGGTGTATCAATGGTTATAGCACCATGCTTTTGGAAAATTTTTGTTAATGTTTGGAAAATGTGTTGTCTAATAACCATATCCTTATCAGCCCAATCCTTTGTACCCTTTGCTGTTTTTAAAACTAAAGGTTGTTTTTGTAAATCACCATTCATCTTGTTAATCAATCTTTTCTTTGTAGATAATAAAAGTAAATTCTTTGGTATTTTAATATTATTTCCTTTAATTATTTTTTGTAATAAATACATATATATTAAATATGTAGTTATATCAATAAGAAAAAAAAAGATATATGTTTATGATTTATTAAAAAATCTTATCTTTTTTTAGTTATTTGGAGCAGAACTTGATGTCATTTCATAATCTGACTAAAAAAAAAAAAAAAAAAAAAAGTTTATACTTTTATTTAAAAATTTTTTTTTGTTTAAAAAAAAAAAAAGAGTCAATGTCGTTTTTGAAATAAGGTAAAAAAAGGAAAAAAAAAAAAACTTTTACCTAATTAAGACATATATTATTTTCAAAACTCAAATAATATATCCGAATATAATTTTTACTACCCTGACATAAAGCAAAGAAAAATAACTCTTAAATAGTACAGTTTTATTAATGTCTAAAAATGATTTAATTGTATAACTGTTTAACGAAAATAAAGTTAAAATATATTCAATAACACTATTTAAACTCCATTTTAAAGTAAGTTCATTTAAACAATAAAACTATGTATTTAATGAAAAATTATTATTATACAGGCTTATAGACGCTTATAAAACAAGATTAGATAAGATTTCATAATTTTAAACTTTTTTATATGACTTGCCAACAGCGATAACGGAGATGAGTGACTATTATTTATTAATTTTTTTTTTTTTTTTGCGCATTCATACTAAAAAAGATTATAAACATTTTAAAGATTAATTTCAGTTTCGATAAAGATTGATAATAACGTAATTATAATTATTCCTTTATTCAAAAAGAAAAATGAACCTATTCATATGAAAAAATAATCAAAAAGATAATCATATTGAATGGAAAATACAATTTTTTAAAAACATTGTTCGTTATTTTACATTAAAAAAAATTTTTCAACTTAATTTTATTATATATTTGATTTTTAAATAAATATTTATAATAATAAATAATACAATTCAAATGCATTTATTCTTCAGAAACTTCTCTTTCGAATTCAGTAACCATGTCAACACCTTCAATGGCACCACAGATAGTTTCAACCATAATACCAGTAACTAAGTATGGGTCAATGTTGGAAGCTGGTCTTCTATCTTCAAAGTAACCGTAACCATCGATACCAACGGATCTTGGGATTCTGATAGAACAACCTCTGTTGGCAACACCAGCGGAGAAAGTGTGCATATCAGCAGTTTCGTGTCTACCAGTTAATCTTTGTTCGTTATCTTTACCGTATAATTTAATGTGTTCATCGTGTCTCTTACCTAACTTTTCAATAGCAGCGTCAATGTCCTTCATACCACCTGGGATTCTCATAGCCTTAGTAGAGACATTGGTGTGGCAACCAGCACCGTTCCAATCTCCCTTTAATGGCTTAGGGTGGTAAGAAACTAAGACACCGAATTCTTCAGCAACTCTGTCTAATAAGTATCTAGCCATCCATAATTCATCACCCATAGCAATACCTTCACATGGACCAACTTGGAATTCCCATTGAGATGGCATAACTTCAGCGTTAATACCAGAAATGTTAATACCAGCGTATAAACAAGCCTTGTAGTGAGCTTCGATAATGTTTCTGGCGTAAACCTTACCAGCACCAACACCACAGTAGTATGGACCTTGTGGAGCTGGGAAACCACCCTTTGGCCATCCGTAAATGTAACCATCGACTGGGTCTAATAAAGTATATTCTTGTTCTAAACCGAACCAAACTTCTTCAGAAGCGTGCTTTTCCATTAAGGCGGCAGCAGCAGATCTGTGGTTGAACTTGTTTGGAGTACCGTCATTCTTTAAACATTCAGCTAAAACTAAGATGTTATCAGAACCTGGTCTGAATGGATCTGGGTAGAAAGCAACTGGTTGTAATAAAACATCAGAGTTGTGACCTGGAGCTTGACCAGTGGAAGAACCATCAAAGTTCCATTGTGGTAATTCATCAATAGAGGTAATCTTCTTCTTTAAAGTTCTACCTTTAGATCTCATGGTACCAACAGCATCAATCCAGATATATTCGGCAATGATAGAACCGTTTTGAGGTAAGTTAATGTACTTGTTTAATAAAGCAGTGTTTTCAACGTTTAATTGTAAGGACATTTTTAATTATTTGGTTAAATTAGTGTTTATTTTTTGTTATAAACAAGAAAAATTATATATATATATTATTTCTATGGTTTTACCTTTTGAAATTTATATTTAATTATAATAAAGATAACATAAAACATTTGAATATTTTTTTTATTTTCAAAAATTCATCAGATTCTGTTTACTTATATATAAAATGGAAATATATTTTCTGTTTACTTTTAATTATTTTATTTTTTTTTTGCGACTTTTAAATTTGCTTTAGATAAAAAACATTATTTACTCTTTTTTTTTTTTTTTCTAACTCCTTTAGAATTTTACAGAAGTGAATATTTCTTGCACATTTTTTTTTTTAAAGTGCCGGCTTTTTTTCCGATCTTATTTTATGCATTTGTCTTGTTGAAATTAAAAGACATAGAATTTTACATATAACAAATATAGAATAAAATGGGGAGAAAGTTTCATCTTGATAATACAGTGAATGATTTTTACAAAGAAAAAAAAAAAAAAATCATTATCGATAGATTAAGATACATGCATATAATTTTTTTTAATATCGTGCAAATAATCGTTTAATCTCAAAAATTTCTCACACAGTATTTTTTGCTTAAATTTTTAATTTCTACATACAATATCTTTAGCTTACAATTATTTTTGACGAATGTTTTAAATTTAATATTCCATTACTCATGAATAACTTTAAATTTGTTTTACTCATATCCTTTTACTATGCCTTTGTAGAAAGCTTGTATTACACGTATAAAATGCTTTGAATGGTGATTAATTTGCACTTTTCATTTTATTTATTGGGTGTTTCGTGTAAGTTGGAGTAGTTTAGTAAACAAATTTGATAGGATTTCATTATCCGGAAAAAATTGCAAATGTTTGTTGTGAATACGTTTCTAACTAAAGATTTGAAAACAAACGAATATGTCGCCATTTTTGCGCAAGATAACTTCCAGTTTAAGCACCTGAATAAAAAAAAGTTTCAATCTACTACAATAAAGACGCTAAACATTGATTTATAACACAAGCAAATAAAATGTAAGAAATGCTTTTCTATATATAAAGATGACTTACTGATTAAGAAATATTTTTAATGATGTTTTTGATGATTTATTTTTTTAAATTTAGGCCCGAGTTAACATATGAACTGATTTAACATACTAGTAGGATATTAAAAAAATCAGTTCAAACCAAAGAAGTATACGTTTTTTCATATTAGATGGGAATTATAAATTATCAAATAAATTATTAATGAGACATTTATGAAACTAACTTTTTTCTTTGTTTTTTTTCAAGGACTTAAGTGATAAAAATATATCATAGTTTTAAAATTAGCCACTGTTTTTCAAATAATTATTTTTCAGTCGGCTAATTATAGTAACTTCGTTTTTAATTTTTTAAACACTACTGTGTGAAAATATATCACTTTTAATGACTAATTCAAATACACGTAAGATACGTTCTGTGCTAACATGTTCAAAAACCATATTTTGTCTAAATTAAAAATTAAAAATTTGAGATTTTAATAACTCTACTTCATTAGTGATTTTTATGTGCAGAAAAATAACGTCGGCAAAATTGCATGTTTTTTTTTTTTTCGTTATAATAACTTAAAGATTACATAATGTTGTATTGATTTATTTCCTTATAAAGAAATTTTTTCATATATGATTTTATTTTTACTCTATAACATTACGTTATTACTAATGCATATGATAAAGTTATTAATTGCCTTAAAAATGGTATATGATAAAAAAAAAACACAACTTCTTTTATAAAAGATTAGGATAAAAATAGTTTAAAAAAAACTCACATTTAAATGGCAAAATACATATGTGCTTCAACAACAAAAAAAAAAAGCATTAATATTTACAAACACAAACACAGCCAGGAACAGGGCAAATTTCATGTTTTTCAAACCACTCTTCTGCATGACCTATATGCATGCAATGATTGCATGAAAGACAAAATTGGAACCATTCATTATATTTTAGTATTCTTTTTTTGTAATATTCACTTTCGTTTTTAATCAAATCATCTTTCTTATTGCCATAAATCATTATTGGCAAATTTGAAATACCTAATGGCAGCAAACAGATAGCACATCTTGGGTATAATGCACCACACGATTGACATGAGTACTTTTTAGCATATGCGTCTTCTTCATCAATGTTATCGATCAATGAAACATTAGCTAAATTTTTAGCTAACATGTCATCTTCAACACCATATGACTCATTAAAAGCGTCTGCATCGTTTGTATCATCGACATATATTTTATGTGAATGCTTGTATCTGTTAAAGTTGTTTTGTAAAAATTGCTTTGAATTATTATTATTTAATGCTTGCTGCTTTTTATCTTGATTAATCTTTTGTATCTCTTCAGCACTTAAAGTTGTGCTTTTTTTACACGACATACATTGTAGTGTTGCTTGCCTATCTTGAGACTTAACAGTTATATCACCCATTGAGTCCTTTGAGGCTCTTACTCTTACAATGTCATATTTACATTTAATTGAAAATAATGTCCATGATTTTAATAAGTCTTTATAGATGTTAGCCCATTTGTCAACTCTAGCGTCTTCAAAGTATCTTGGTGCACCATAAATCGCTATAGATGCAGCAGTCTGTACATCACTAGTTTTATTCACATAATTTTCTAATAAATCTAATCCCAATGGTGTTATACCAGTAAAAATCAACCCTTCTAATTGCCCTTGTTTGACAACAGTTTTAGTCATTTTAGATAAAAATACCCTTAGTTCCTTATCATCTAAGAACCTTAATGCAATACCTAATCTTTCTCTTATTGAAATTGATGGATCATAAATAATTTCAAACCAATCATTATCAGAGATGTATGTAAATATCGCTCTTAGATAAGGATCATCCAAGTTCATTCCCATTTTTCTACATTGATCTCTCCAAGAAGATGATTTATTGTTGATATTTGTTGAGTATCCTGCAACTGCAGTAGCAATTAACTGTAATCTCTCTTTTTTACTACATCCTAGAATTTCAATGCATTTTGGTATATCGCCAAAGAACAAGGCCCAAGCGGCTGCTCTTTCAAATTGACCTAATTTCATTATAGCTTTATACTTTATATCAACATCATCATCTGATAAATCCCATCCTGAAATAATCAAACATAACTTTCTTTGAATCATTTTATCATAAGACAATTTCTTTTGACTGTTTTCTTTTAACATCAATTTACTTTGTAAAGGATATCCAAAACCAGCAACTTGCTGTTGCTTTTTAATAACGTTATCCATCTCTTTTAAGATGTCATTATTTGAAAATGAATTTAGATTTCTTTTTTCCTTTAGCTTATCATCTTCTAAAAAGTTCCAAATACCATAGCATCCTTCAAATCCAATATCCAGTCCTTGTGTTGTTGTGATTTTATTAGTAGCTTGTTGTTTTGCTATAACCAACCACCTCCATGTATTTCTAATTTCTGCAAGTTTTTGTTGAGATATTTGATTATAAATAGTTTTATTTTTTTGTCTAATAGTATCTAAAATCTTTACAGTTTTTATCGGATCTATACCATATTCTAAAATTGCTCTATCTCTCATAACCAAAGATATATCATTTTCTAAAACTTCTTCAGGATTCCTTAAATGTCTAGAGTTTATAATAGATTCGTCATCATCATCGTCTTCATAATCATCATCATCTTCGTAATCGTCATCATCATGGTTATTATAAATATCATCAGAGAATACACTATCTTCTTCGTACTGCTCATCAATATCATTCATATTAATATCAGTTCTTTTTTCTAGTTTTAACATATTCATTTCTACCTTGTCATAATCACAACTGATTAATTCGTTTTCACTATTAAATCTAATTTTATCAATGCTTGTACCTACTGATGCTCTATAAATTGTACCTGAAGTTCTCATACACAAAAATGTTGTTTTATTATTCATTCTAGGAATATAATCAAAAGTTACAACTTTATCAAATGGCAAATTAAATGTATTAACACTGGAAACAAAAAGAGAGTCATATGTGGAATTACTTAAATTTGAAGAAGGTGAATATCCCATTTTCCATCTTTTTATAGTTTCTGAATTATTCAAAGTTGAAAATTCCTCTTGCTTTAAAGTAGACCATCTGAATGATAAATGATTAAATTTTTTATTTGGTAAATTTATATCATTTTTGTTGTTATTTTTTTCTAATATTGAGTTTGAAGCACAGTTTTTTGAGAATGTTGCTTTTTTGTTAAACATTAGCAATGGTGAGATTTCTTTATTCTTTTTACTATTAAACACCATTTTACGTCTGTCCCATATGAATGACGTTCCTGTTTCTGAGTACGTAGCAAACAATTTGTTATTAAACGGGTTTACCTTAATTTCATTTCCTAAAGTTGTTGGTACTTGAAAAATGGATTTTCCAGAACGTAAATCAATCTCTCTAAGCCATTTATTACTACTTATCAACATACTATGTTGATCTATAAATTCTGTTGATAAGATGGCTTCATTTATAAAATATTCAAAACTATTATTAACATAATTTTCATTTTTATTATCATTGCTTTGATAGTTAATGTCCCATATTTGTAAGGATGGACTTGATTTATGTGAATCTAAACCCATTGCTACAAGGTTTGAGTATATACCTTGACCAAAACTTAATGTGTTAACTTGTCTAGCATTTTTACTTTTAACAACTATTCTGTTATTATTTTTAGTATTTTTGTAATTATCTTCGTAAAACATATCTAAATCATCAATATCAAAATGACTAGTGATATCATTTATATTTTCTAAACAATTAAATATTTTAACAGTACCATCCCTTTCTCCAACACCGCATTGAAAATCATTAATATTTGAGTAATCTATACATGTTATAACTCCAAAATCTTTAAGCTTGTTCAAAGTTATTAATGACTTATCATCAGAATCTTCTGCTTCTAAAACTACTTTATATACACCTACTTCATCTCTGGTTGGGTTTGTTGATATATAATACATAAAATCATCTGCAGCATCCGACCATCCTAAAACTTGTTTAATGACTGCCATATTTACACCTTTCTAAAAAGACTTTATGATATTGGGTTTAAAACCAGTTTATTTCTTTTAAAATAAAAATAAAAAACAGTAATAAAGTTGTATTAATATTATTCGTGTTATTCTTTTTAATATATTTTTTTTAAATTTTTTTTTTTAACAGAAAAAAAAAAAAATTATATATATAAAATAAAACAGATAAAGATAAAAAAAAAAAAGTCTATTAAAAAAAATTATTATATACATATATATTAATTTTTATTTAACATCAATAGAACATCCTTATCATTACAGTTTATACTAAATTTATTTAAAATATCCCAACTATTATAATCTTCATCAATTATTATTTCATATTCATTTGTGCTGTATCCAGATTGCATTAAAATTTCATCAACATTCTTTCTAATGATTTCTAAATAGAAAGGAATCAAAGTCAATCCTGGACTAATTCTTATAATAATTTTATTCAAACTTGCCTTTTTGTCATATTGCGAATGACTTGTGTTATTAACTATATTGTATGAATAAGAGACTTCTTTTTTAGGGTAGGCTTGTTTTAAATAATTAGTGAATTTATCAACAGTGTTATCATCGTTTTCAACTTCCATCTCATGGTCGTTAGTAACGCTTTGCTTTTCTGAGCCAGGATCTTGCCCATCATTATTTGAATTTGACTCTTTCTTATTAAATAAATGAATTCTTAAAGGTAAACTATGTTCAAATGTTTCTTTTATTAATTTATTTATGGACACAGTAGAATTAAAACCTGAATATAGATATTCATCTTTAATATTTTCAAGGTCTACTAAGTCAATGTTTAATGATCTATAACGATCTTTATAAATTAAAGAGTCCAATCCTTTACTGTTATAAAAAGTTTTTAAGGTTTCTAAATCATTTTTCTTAAACTCCTTAAAATTTAACATTAATCCTCTAACTTTACTCAGCCATGTATAATTATCTTGCCATTGCTTGGTGCTAGTGGTTTTATTATCTAATAAATCCTCTTGTTTTAACTTACCCTTTTCCATTAGTTGATAGTTTAAATAACTACCACTCATTGCTGTTTTCATATTATAAAGTTCAATACCATTTGAAAATGCTTTCATAGAGGAAAATGTTTCTTGTAGATTAATTACAAAGTTGGTTTTTTCCATTGTTGAGCTTGTGGTATAGTACATAGATGTCATTAAATCTGTATCAATTTGATAAATAGAATTACTTAAATTATACTTAAAAAATAAAGATCTTAGTCTATTAGCAAATGATTTCAAATTATTTTCTAAAACGTCGTGTTGGAATATTAAAATATCATTATATGTTTCACTAAGAATATCATTTTTCCAACCTTCAATCCCTAGAACATCGCTAAATATATAGTTGACAAATTCTTCAAAGATCTCTTCTTCTATAGTAACTTGTTGCTTATTATCTAAAATTTGAAATGTTTCATACTTATCGTTATTAGTTTCCAACAGTAGTGTGTTTGTAAGCCCAAATATATACTCTTTTTCACCTTTATTATGTGTATATATTAAAGGAATTGTGTTTATAAATTGCTTATTATTATTTACTAATACACCAATGTTTAATTCATTTGGTAAAAGACTAAAAATTAATTTTGAATTTCCAAAATGCATTTATTATATTTTCTAAGGATGTATTCTTGGGCTATGTTTAGTTATTATTATTCATTATAATGATTTAAAAATTTTTTAGATTCTTTTAAAAAAAAAAAAAAAAAAAAAAAAACAAACATATTAAAACAAACTTTATAAAATATCGTTTATACGATCACATGACCAACACTAAGTTTATATAGATTCAAGTTATAATAATTAATAAATAAATAAATAAAATTATATTTTTATATTAACAAAATAAGAAAGATATTACTTTTATAAAAAATAATTTTCAAAATTTTTATTTTAGAATGAGATTCATCATTTGTTGGCAATAGTAATTCTCTTATCATATAAACACACATTAATACATATCTTATCACGTGATTTTCAATTAACCAACCAGAAATATAAAAAGAAAATTTTTTTTTATTATTAAAAAATATTAATTAAAAAAAAAAAAAAAAACTTTAAACAGTTTTTTTTAATATAGTGATTTATAAATGCTTTAGAATATATATAAATATACAATACCAAACATATGATCTCTTCTAAGAAACTTCTTCAAGAAGTTAAATCAACAACTGTTTTAACTAAAACAAACAAACAAACTCAATACAATATCCTAGGTAAACAAAAGGATATTTGTCAAGCAGTTTTAAAACCATGTGTGCCAATATATGTCAAGAGAGATAATTTAATTTTTCTTCAAGCTAATAATAACTCAACAGTTGATAATAATGTTTCCTTATCTACTAAGTGGTTATACCCAATGGTATCAATGATCAACAATCCTTTAAGATTTTTACTAGATCCACCAATATATCACAGATTAGTAACTAATACAAATGATAAAACAACTTGTTTGATAGGTTCAAATAATGGTGCTACATTATGCCATGTCAATTTAAATGGTAGTAATGACTGGTATTTAAAACCCTCTATAAATAATAGAATTGTTTCAATGGAAGAAACATCAACCTTACATTTGAACCCTAGAGTTAAAGTCAAAGCTGTTGGAATGAAGTTCATTAAGGTTGATGGTAGAGGATCTTTAATTATTCAAAATGATTCTTCAAACAGTGCTTATGGAAGTAACAATGGTGGTATTTATTCCATAGTTTTAGAAGAAAATGAAAACTGTATTATTAAAAGAGATAATTTATTAGGTGTTTCTGGTGATTCTTTATTAGAATTAAATCAAAACTTATCAGATTTTGAGTTTAAAGAAAATGTTAAGGATTCTAAAAGCAAGACTAAAAAGCAAGGTAAGTTTTCATCAATATTAAACATTTTTTCTAAAAAAAAAAATCATACAGAAAAAGATTTGTCTTTAAAAGAATACAAGGACCAAGGCGTTTTAGTTATTGAAGATAACAGCAAGAAGAGTAATTTAAGTGCTGCCAATGAAGTACCAGATTTCTCATTATCATTGTTTGTCAAAATGACATATAATGGATTAAAATCAATTTATAATAAATTGTACTATTTGTTATACCAAATATCCACTGGAAATTTGAGATTTGCATTATTAAACATATTTGATAATGAATCCAAAAATGTTTCTCCATTTAGTAAAATTTTTCAAAACAAATTTATTAAAGTTCAAGGTCCAAGAACTTTATTAGTTCAAAGTAACTTAACTCATTACACACCTTTAAAAACCAATAGAAAGCATGACATTCAAAGTTTAACTAATGATAATACTCCTACTAATAGTGATATTGATTTAGCAAAAATATTAAACTTTAATTCCACTGGCCATAATGATACATTAGAAAATATTCAAAAAGTTCAAAAAATTAACAACTCTAAATTTGACAATATGAAATATTTAAGTAATGCTTATGTTGATATCAAAAACAATAAAGTCATATTTGAAAGTGTTAATAAATTTTAATTATATATATGAATTCTGATCTTCCCCTTTTTTTATTTTTTTTTTAAAAAAAAGCATATTAAAAAGAATTAATAATACTCTCCCTTTTTTTTTTTTTTTAATTCTTTTTAAAAAACCATATCCATGAATCTTTAATATATACGTAATATTATTTATATATTTTCATAAAAATAGGATGAATTATATAGATCATCATATGCAAAAATCACGTTTTTGTGTTAAGTTTTAAGTATTATTAATATTTTTAAGGGAGAAATTAAATGAAATTGTGCAAGGAAAAAATTTTAATAAAAAAAAAAAAAATTCTTAGCATTGCTTTATGCATAATTTTTTTTTTTGGGGTTTCTGATCTTATAGTGTATTTTTGGAAACTCTTATTTATCAAGAAAAGAAAATAAGGTGTATTATTCATATTTATAAAAAAAGTCAATAAGAAGAATGTTATTATTGAAAACCAAAGTTTAAAGAAATTCTTTAAAGGAAATATAATCTAGGTAATAATATTATTTCAATAGATCACTTTTTTTTTTTTTTTGTTTACATAATAATAATTATAAAAACCCATATTCTTTATAATTTTAAAAGAAAATTTAAATATCCAGTTACTTGCATATTATACTGTTGTAGTTAATTAATCACATTGTAATTACGAATAAACAACTAATATAATAATTTAGATATTACAGTTAAATAATTTTTTAAAATCTTCTTTTTCTCAAACCATGAATGACATATCACCACAAGAGCAAGATATCCTTAATAAGATTGATAGGGAAAAAAAAATAATTCAAGGTGCACAACAATTAAGATTAAAAACGTCAAATGCTATAGTTATTCAAAAATGTATTACAAATATTAGAGAAGCACAACAGAATGTAGAATATTTAGAAGATTCCCTTAGAAAATTATCTATTAGTAAAAAAAGAACCAATCTTTCTTCAACACCAAGTTTAGATCCATTTTTTACACAATCATCACCTACTAATTTAAAAAAAAATAGAAACATTAGTTCTAATGGTCAAGATAATTCTCAAAACTTTACATCAAACGACAATGCCAATGATTCATATATTCAGACAAGATCTAGATCAAATACGATACAGCCAGAAACTAAATACACTAGATTAGAATTAACAAAGTATGAATGTCCTTCTTTAGGTCAAAAGATTCAAGTTATGTTACAACAGTTAGAATTCAAATTACAAGTTGAAACACAATACTTTGCAGCTAATGAAAAACTAACAAAACTTTATCAAATAGATGGTGACCAAAGAACCAGTAACGTAGCCGAAACTGGTGTTCAAGATTCTAAATATAGGGTTTTATTATTAAAGAGAGCTTTAAAAAAATATGAATCATTAAATGTTTTGCCAAAACTTGAACAGATTTCTTTAGATCAGCATCAAGGAGATGAAAATATTTCACAGTTTCATAGAAAACAATTAACAGGAACTTTGAATTTCAAGGTCTCTGCCATTAGAGATGTTGATCATATAGCATCACCTACTTTTTCTAGAAAGCCTGAGACTTTTATATCCATTAAAGTTGATGATGCAGAAAGAGCTAGAACAAAACCATCGAGATCTGATAGTTGGCATGATGATTTCGAACTTTATATCGATAAGGGTCACGAATTAGAAGTCACTGTATACAATAAAATTGGTGATAAAACAACACCTGTGGGTATTATGTGGATTTTATTATCTGATATAGTTGAAGATATTAGAAAGAAAAAACAAGTTAAACAAACACAAAATGGGTGGGCTGTTGCTCAAGACGTGATTGATGCTGGAACTTCTTCAATAGAATCTTTAGGCTATAATACAGATACATCAACTTTAGAAATTTATAATCAACAAAATAGATTTTCGGTAGATAATAATGACAGCAATAATCAAGATTTGAGCAATATAACATGCCAATCATGGTTTTCTTTAGAACCTGCAGGTCAAATTCTTTTATCTTTTGGATTTGATAAGCAAAAAACATCAAAAAAGAGATTTATTGGTGGACTAGACAGACATGGTGCTATCATCAAAAGACAAGAAGATATATTTGAACAACACGGCCATCATTTTGTTCAAAAGAATTTTTACAACATCATGTGCTGTGCTTATTGTGGTGATTTCTTGAGATATACAGGGTTTCAATGTTTGGATTGTAAATTTTTATGTCATAAAAAATGTTATAAACAAGTTGTTACTAAATGTATAGCTAAATCAAGTTCGGAAACTGATGCAGATGAACAGCAATTGAATCACAGAATTCCTCATAGATTTACTGAAGTTTCAAATAAAGGAACTAAATGGTGTTGCCATTGTGGTTATATCCTACCTTGGGGTAGAAAAAATGTTAAAAAATGTTCTGAATGTAGCATAATGTGCCATCAAAATTGTTCACATTTAGTTCCTGACTTTTGTGGAATGGATATGGAAACTGCAAATAAGATTTTAACTACTATTAAAAACACAAAGGTTACAAGAGATAAGAGAAAGATTGTTTCTTCATCTGGTCATGCGATTTCTTCTATAGATAATTCTTTACCTTATGGTGATAGAATGATGCACTCAGATTTATCATCTTCATCAGGAAATACTGTAGTTAGTGATGGATCAGGAAGAAATATTAGTGATTTAAAACCAATAAGTGCATTGAGAGCTCCATCTGTAAAGAGACCTCCGCCATCGATGCCAAATATGGGACAAGCCCTAAACAATCAATCTTCATTTGCATCCCAAGCAGTAATAGAAGAACATAATAAAGTTACAATACCTGACATACAAGATAGAAATTATGATGTGTTTAATGACCCAGAGATTAATGGATTCATTGATAATGGCTACTCTGCTAATAAGCAAAAGAGTAATGAAATTGCTTTGGAGATATCTGACAAGGTGCTACATCAAGATAACTATAGCGATAGTCACGGTGGTTCTTTATCACCAGTAAAACATAAGATACATGATACTACACCTATAAAAGAAGAAATTGATTATTCAAAAGGACATAAGGTTTTGATCGATAATAAAAATGATTTAGAATCTAAACTGAGCACGGCTGAGGAATCTGAATCCTTACAATCAATGCCTGATAAATTTAAGACTTCACAATCAAGTAAGAGAGGTGGAAAGAAGAAGAAGATTTCATTAGATGATTTCATGTTATTGAAAGTATTGGGTAAAGGTAACTTTGGTAAAGTTTTATTAGCTCAAAGTAAAAGCTCTGATACATTATGTGCCATAAAGGTTTTAAAGAAGGAACAACTTTTAAAGAACAATGATATGGAGAGTGTTAAGGCAGAGAAAAAGGTATTATTATTAGCAACAAATGCTAAGCATCCATTCTTAACACAATTATATTGCTCATTCCAAACAGAAAATAGAATTTACTTTGCTATGGAGTTTATAGGTGGTGGTGATTTAATGTGGCATGTTCAAAATCAAAGACTATCTGTTAAAAAGGCGAAGTTCTTTGCCGCAGAAGTTTTATTAGCTTTGAAATACTTCCATGATCATGGTGTTGTATATAGAGATTTAAAACTAGAGAATATATTATTAACACCAGAAGGACATATCAAGTTGGCAGATTATGGGTTATGTAAAGATGAGATGTGGTTTGGGTGTAAAACTTCAACATTCTGTGGTACACCTGAATTCATAGCTCCTGAAATATTAAAAGAACAGCAATATACAAAATCTGTAGATTGGTGGGCGTTTGGTGTATTACTATATCAAATGCTATTATGTCAATCTCCATTTAGTGGTGAAGATGAAGATGAAGTATTCAATGCGATTTTAACTGATGAGCCATTATATCCTATAGATATGGCTGGTGATATTGTACAAATATTCCAAGGTCTATTAACTAAAGATCCAGAAAATAGATTAGGTTCAGGTCCTGATGATGCATTAGAAATTATGAGAGAACCGTTCTTTAGAAATATAAACTTTGATGATATATTAAACTTAAGAGTGAGACCACCGTTTGTTCCGCAGTTAAATGGACCAGGCGACACACAATACTTTGAAGAAGAGTATACACAAGCACCGCCTACATTAACACCTGTCAATTCGATTTTAAATAGTAGCATGCAAGAACAATTTAGAGGGTTTTCATTTATGCCTGAAGATTCAAAATTATAATTTACTTATATATGTCTGGAAAACGCACCTACGCGTGACCTAAAAAAAACTTTACATCACATGACATAAGATTATTGAAGATAACAGGTATAACCAATAGATCTTTCCTATCGAGTAGTTAAACCTATTAGGCAATATAGAAGAATAGAAAGGTCTAGACTTTTATTTATTACCTAATAATGATTACAGAATTGACAATAGAAAATAGAACATGTGTCC